>PVKM010010715.1:0-34469 GCA_004027735.1 Carollia perspicillata | reverse complement strand
CCCATTTCCCCTAAAATTCCCCCCCCTCTTTCTCCTCTGTTCACTCTCACCCTGCCTTCAATTTCAGTGTCTTTGGTAATATTTTGCTTGTTTGTTTGTTTTGTTGATTAGATTCCTGTTAAAGTTGAGATCATATGGTATTTGGTCCTCACCACCTGGGTTATTTCGCTTAGTATGATGCTTTCCAGTTCCACCCATGCTGAAGGACATTATTTTTTAAGCCCTGAATCCTCTTCTCCAATCATATTATCTTCACAACCCAATAAAATAAGTACTATTGTAACATTTGTGATAATTATTGATTTAATTTTTATGTATGTATCATATGCACATATCCTACACAATATATTGTTTAGTTCCATTCATTCCAAAACTATTATATAAATGGAATCACTCTAACAGTATTCTTCAGTAAAATAATTTTCTCAGTATTATGATTTTGAGATTCAGGCATGTTGCTATTTAGGACTATCATTCATTCACTTTCACTTTTGTGTGGTATTTTATTGTGTGAATATATTATAATTCATTTATACAATGTACCCTTGATGGACATTCAAGGTACTACCAGTTTTCTTCTGCTACAGATAATACTTTTATGAACTATGGATTCTGGTGCACATTGGCAAGAATATGCATATACCTAGGACTGAAGTGTTGGGTCTCAGGTATATGGATCTTCAGCTTTACTAGAAAATGCTGCACTGTTTTCCAAAACAATTGTACCAGTGCACAGGCAGTAACACGTGAGAATTCCCATTGAGCCACATCTTTACCAATTGTTTGCCACACCAATGTTTTTAAGTGTTGCCCTACTAGTGAGCATGTTAAGATAACACATTGTGGTTTTAATTTATCCTTCTCTGAGGTTGAATATCTTTTCATATGTTTATTAGACATTCATATTTTCTACGAAATGCATGTGCAGTGGTTTGCCCACTATTCTCCTGAGGGCTGGGATTATTTAAATATCCTAGATATTGTGTTTTATCAGTAATGCATGATACATGTTTCTTATCCAAATCTGTGGCTTGCATTTTCAGTCTCCCTATATTGTCATATGGTAAACAATTCTTAATCCTGGTGTCATCAAAATTATCTGTTCTTTGGATTATGCAATTTTTAGATTGTTTAAAAATTTTTTGTACCCCAAGGTTGTAAAGATATTCTATATAATAGCAAATTTATCATGTTGTATTTGCAACAAAATCTTTAATTAACCTCCAGTTGATTTTTATGTGTAGTATAAAGAGTCCAGCTTTATTTTTCCATATGATAGCCAATTGTCCTAACTTTGTAATGAAAACCCCATCTTTTCCCCAGCTATCTGCAGTATTATCTGTCATGTTAAGTGTCTATTTATGATTAGATCTACTTGTGGGGATTTCTATCTACTCTGTTTCATTTGTCTATTTGTCTATCTCTGTGTGAGTGATATAGTGCATTAATTACTGTACTTCTGTGATAATTTTGATAAATGTTAGGGCAAGTCCCTAACATTTTATTCTTTATCAGTTATCTAGACTAAGTTTTGCTGTTTTAATTTCACATAGACATTTCAGAAGCAATTTATCATGATTCAAAAGAAGATCAATAGAATCAAAGTATTATTGGGGTTTTAATATCCATGAAGCCAGTAGGGAAAAAAGTGAATTTTTACAGTATAAATTCTTTGAATTCATTAAACAGGCACAATTCTCCCTTTTTAATATAATATTTAATATAATTTTACATGAATTCATGACACACTATAAAATTACAGAAATCAAGACAGTGTTGTATTAAAGAAAGATCATTACAGAGATCAATGAACTTTAACAGTAGATCCGCAAAGGTCATTTCACCAAATGGACAAAAGTAATTTGATAGAGAAAGAAAAATCTTTTCCAAAAAAAAGTTATTGATAGAATTAAATATTCATATGCAAATGTATATGTGTACACACACATATGACCATGCCTCACACTATACAAAAATTAACTAAAAGTAAATCATAGAACTTACTGTAATTAGAAGTATATAACATCTAGAACTATATAGCAAGAAAAAAAAGCCTTGCTATTTGGTCCTGAGAATGATTTCTTTGACAACTAAAGCATGGTCTAGAACAGAAAAAAGCATAAGTTCAATGTGTTAAAAGAATGGAAAATCAGAGCTTCAGACTGGGAGAAATATTTGCAAGTCACGTATCTGATAAAGGACTTGTATCTAGGATACAAAAAGAACTCTTAACACTCAATAACAGGAAAAAAAACCTACAATCAATCAGCAAAACATTTGGCCAAGAAAGATATATGGATGGAAAATAAGCCCATGAAAAGATTAAGGAATTTAGTCATTAGGAAAATGTAGATCAGAACTACAATGAGATGCCACTACATGTCTACTTGAATGGACAAAATTTTGAGAAGTACTTACCATAGCAACTGCTGACATGGATGCAGAGCAACAGGAACTTTCATGAATTCCTAGTGGGAATGCAACATGATCCAGACACTTAGAGAACAATTTGGTAGTTTTTTATAAAGTTAAAAATATGCTTATCATGCGACACTGCAGTCCCACTCCTAGCTATTTATTCTGGGGAAATGAAACCTTCTGTTCACACACAAACTTAAATGTGCATGTTTATAATGGCTTTATTTGTAATTATACAAAGCTGGTAACTACTCAAAGTTTGATATAGGAACTGCTTACAGAAGCTCGGGCACATCTGTGAAATGGAATGCTACCAGAATGGAAAGACACCAACAAGTCATACTCACAAGAGTGTGGATGGATCTTAAATGCTTTATGGTAACTGAGACAGGTAAGCCTCAAAGTCTATATGCTTTATTATTCCATTTATATTACATTGTGGAAAAGGCAAATTATATGGGCATAAAACAAATCAGCGATTTCCATGGGCAACTGGAAAAGAGTTGACTGCCAAGGTGGAGTTCTGTGGCATGTTTGAGAGGGGACAGGGTGATGGAACTGTTAGCTGTCTTGATGGTGGTGGTGGTTAAAGATTTGTATATATTTGTTGAAACCCACAGATAGTACAGTTAATAAAAACTAAATTTTACTGTATATGTTTTATAGGTTAATAAAATAATAAAAAGGAACTTCATCTGATTTTAGTATAATCACATCTATTTTCTTTTGTTTAGTACTGGTACAGTATATCTTTTCTAACCATCTTTCTGGGACCTTGTATGTGTGTATGTATGTATGTATTTATTTTTGTTATTTGACATCATCAATGATGGTCTCCTTTAAAAAAAAAAACACACATAAGGATCAGGGTTGGGGGAGTGGTTGGGGGAAAATGCAGACAACTGTAATTGAACAACAATAAAATAATTATTTTAAAAAACCATAAGGGCATTTTATTTATTTATTTTCCACCACCAGTTACCACCCCTATACCCTCCTCCACCTCTCCCCACCCCCTCCTCCCCGCATTCACCACACTGCTCCACTGTTTGTGTCCATGAGTTCTTTCCCTCTCTCTATTTTTTTTGCTCAATCTCTCCAACCCCCCACACCCAGATTCCCCCAGCTGTCAGCCTACTTTCTATCTATGAGTCTCCCTCTATTTGCTTTTTAGTGCATTTTGTTAATTAGATTCCACATATGAATGTGAAATGATGATTTCACATATGAGTGAAATTATATGGTACTTGGGTGACCTTGTATTTAAAAGAGCACATATTTTTAAATAGGATTTTTAAGAATAATTTTTAATAATCTTATCATATTTCTATTTAATTGGTCTCTTTAGCTCCTTTATAATTAATGGAATTACTGATCTACTTTGGTTTAAATTTACCTTCTTTTTTTAAAGATTTTATTTATTTATTTTTAGAGAGAGGGGAAGAGAGGGAGAGAGAGAAACATCAATGTGTGGTTGCCTCTCACGTGGCCTCCACTGGGAACCTGACCCGCAACTCAGGCATGTGCCCTGACTGGGAATCGAACTGGAGACCCTTTGGTCCACAGCCCACGCTCAATCTACTGAGCTACACCAGCCATGGCTAAATTTACCTTCTTGTTACTTGTTTCCACTTGGCCTTTGTGTTTATTTATTTTTTATTTTTTCTTATGTTTCTTTAGATTAATCAAGTATTTTCCTTAATTTTTCTTTATTTTCTATTTTTATTCCACTGCCTTCATTCTTCAAGGGCACATCTCCTGCTCCTTCATGGATAATTACCCCACATTACATGACTGTTAGGGCCTATACCCATGTTCACTATCCTCTTGAGCCACCAAGGCTTCAGCAAGTTCACAAATCAACTTCAAATTCTTCTTAGGTTCTGGGACATGGGAATTTCGTCTTGATTTTGAAAACCTAGAATGCATTAAAAATGTTTATGGTTGTATTTTATGCAGCATTTCTATTTGTTTGCACTAAGAAGAGCTCTTGTTAGTTTAGTTCTCCATTATGCAAAATTAAGCAGTAAAAAAGGCTTAAAAGTTAGTATGTACATCTGGGGAATTTAAAGTAACTCTCTGTGGCCAGAATGTAGAACTAAGCTCATGGCAGAGTGAGAATGGTGGGAAATAACCAGTTGGGGAAAAATCAAATCATAAAGAGCCCCATACCCTGTGCTCAGATTAAGAATATTCCTGTAAAAGCAATGGAATACATTTCTTAAATAATTTTTCATTGTTATTCTATTACAGCCCAATTTTTACCCCTTTCCTCACCCCCTCCCATCCTACTCTTGCTCCGGTAGTTAAGTCTCACACTGTTGTCCAGGTTCATGGGTCATTCATACATGTACTTTCGCTAGTCCCTTTCCCTTCTTTCCACCATTATTCCACTCATCCCTCCCTTCTGGTCATTATCAGTCTGTTCCATATTTCCATGCCCATAGTTCTATTTTGTTCATTAATTTTGTTTATTAGATTCTTCTTATAGGTGAGATCATATGGTATTTGTCTCTCACTGCCTGGCTTATTTCACTTAGCATAATGCTCTCCAGTTCTATCCATGCTGTCCTGAAGGGTAAGAGCTCCTTCTCAATTTCTTCTGCTTAGTATTCCATTGTGTAAATGTACCACAGTTTTTGATCCACTCATTTACTGATGGGCACTTAGGTTGCTTCCAGCAACTTAGGTTGCTTAGGTTGGCTCCTATAAAAAACACGGCTATGAACATTGGGGTGCATTGGTTCTTTTGAATTGGTGTTTCAGAATGCTTGGGGTATAATCCCAGCAGTGGAATCGCTGGGTCAAAAAGCAGTTCCATTTTTAGGGTTTTTTTTGAGGAAACTCCATACTGTTTTCCACAGTGGCTGAACCAGTCTGCATTCCCACTAACAGTGTGCTAGGGTTCTCTTTTCTTCATAACCTTACCAGCACTTGTTGTTTGTTGATTTGTTCATGATGGCTATTCTGACTGGGGTGAGGAAACCACAAATTGAAATCTCATTGTGGTTTTAATTTGCATCTCTCTGATGGCTAGGGATGTTATGCATCCTTCCATATGCCAATGGGCCCTCTTATGTCCTCCTTGGAGAAGTGTCTGTTCAGTTCCTTTGCCAATTTTTTAAATGGAATGTTTGTCTTTCTGGACTGGAGTTGTATGAGTTCTTCGTATATTTTGGAGATCAAGCACAATTCTGAAGATTCATTGGCAAATATGTTTCCCTATAAGTTCGTTCTGTTTTCATTTTGATGATGCTTTCTTTAGCTATGCAGAAGCTTTTTAATTTGATGTAGTTCCATTTGTACATTCTTTCCTATATTTCCATTGCCCTAGAGGATATATTGGCAAAAATAGTAATGCGTGGGATATCTGAAATTTTACTACCTGTGTTTTTCTCTAGGACTTTTATGGTGTCATAGCTTTTGTTTAAGTCTTTTATACATTTCGAGTTTATTCTGGTGTATGGTGTAATTAGGTGGTCTAGTTTCATTTTTTGCTTGTAACATTCCAGTTCTTCCAACACCATTTGTTGAAGAGGCTATTTTTATTCCATTTTATATTCCTGCCTCCTTTGTTGAATATTAATGGACCATAGAGACATGGGTTTATTTCTGGTCTCTCTATTATTTTCCATTGATCTGTGTGTCTGTTCTTATGCCAGAACCAAACTGTTTTGATTACAGAGGCCTTATTTGCCTTATAGCACAGTTTGATATCAGGTATTGTGATCCCTCCTACTTTGTTTTTCTTTCTCAATGTTGCTGATGCTATTTGGGGTTGTTTTTGGTTCCATATAAAATTTTGAAACCTTTTTTCTAAGTCTGTGAATATATCATTGGTATTTTAATAGGGATTATGTTGAATCTATAGATTGCTTTGGGTACTAGGGACACTTTAATAATGTTAATTCCTCCAATCCATGAACATGGTATAAGTTTCCACTTATTTGTATCTTCTTTAATTTTTTTCTTCAGTGTTCTATAGTTTTCTGAGTACAAGTTTTTCACCCCCTTCATTAAGTTTATTCCTAGGTACATTATTTTTCTTGTTGCTATAGTAAATGAGATTTTCCCCCTAGCTTCTATTTCTGATATTTCATTGTTCAAAAATGCCTTTGATTTCTGAATATTGACTTTGTGTATGGCTACTTTGCTAAATTCACTTACTAGGTGAAGTAGTGTTTTGCTGGAGCCTACAGGGTTTTCTGTGTATACTATCATGTCATCTGCAAATAATGACAGTTTTACTTCCTTCTTTCCAATTTAGATGGCCTGTATTTCTTTTCTTGTCTGATTGCTATGGCTAGAACTTCAACTACCATGGTGAATAAAAGTAGAGAAAGCAGACAACTGTGTCTCGTTCCTGATCTTAGGGTGAAAGCTTTCAGTTTTTTCCTGTTGAATATAATGTTAGCTCAAAGTTTCTTGCACATGGCCTTTACTATGTTGAGGTATGCTCCCTCTATTCCCACTTCGCTGAGAGGTTTTATCATACATGGTTGCTGTACTTTATCAAATGCTTTTTAGTTTCTGACAAATGTGATCATGTGATATTTGTCTTTTATTTTGTTTATGTGGTATAATACATTTATTGATTTGTGAATATTGTAATATCCTTGCATCCCTGGGATGAATCCTAGTTGATCATGGTGTATGATCTTTTATTTTTTTTAATTTTTAAATTTTTTTAGTGGTTTCAAACATTATTTCTATTTAGACAATTCTAATTCAGGTCTGGTGTGGTCTTTTAAATGTACTGCTGAATGCAGTTTGCCAATATTTTGTTTTGGGAATTTCCTCATCTACGTTCATCAGTGATATGGCCTGTAGTATTCTTTCTTTGTTATGTCTTTACCTGGCTTTGGAATTAGGATGATATTGGCCTCATAAAAAAGAGTTTGGGAGCCTTCACTCTTGAAGTGTTTGGAAAGTTTGAGAAGGATAGGATTTAGCTCTTCCCTGAAATTTACTCGTGAAGTCATCTGGTCCAGGGCTTTTGTGTACCAGGAGTTTTTTTTATTACAGCTTAAATTTCACTAGTTGTTATTGATCTATTCAGGCTTTCTGCTTCTTCTAAATTCCATTTTGAGAGATTATATGTTTCTAGAAATTTTTCCATTTCTCCCAGGTTGTCCAATTTCTTGGCATATAGTTGTTCATAATATTTTCTTATAATCCTTTGTATTTCTGTGGTATTGATTTTAATTTCTCCTCTTTTGTTTCTGATTTTATTTATTTGGGTCTTCTATCTTTTTTTCTTGATGAGTCTGGTTAAAGGCTTGTCAATCTTGTATTTTCATTTCAGATATTGTATTCTTCATTTCCTCCTGGCTCTTATTAATATTTTCTGTATCCTTTTTTATGCTGGTGCATTTTGCAGTAAGTTCCTTATAGCTTCCATAGAGTTCCTTATAGTTCTCACTGAGCTCCTTGAGCATCTTTCTAATCATTATTTTGAACTCAGTGACTGATGGTTTGCTTGCTTCAATTTCATTTGTCACTCATTCTGGGGTTTCCCCCTTTCCTTTTGATTGGGGCTTGTTTCTTTGTCTCCCCATATTAGGTGACATTTGTTGTTCATTTCTGCATATTAGATTGATCTTCTTTGACTCCCTGTCTTTGTGGTATGACCTGTGGTAGGAGACCTATGAGACTCAGTGGTGCAGTCTCCTTGATCTCCTAAGCCTGATGCTTTGGGGATGCCTTCTATGCCATTTATGTGAGCTCTCTGGTTGTAATTGGGTTTTGGTTGTTGTTGGGTCATTCTTTGGTGGGTATTTCCCTCCAGCTGGCTGGCTGAGGGTCACTCCACCCACCATGTCTTATGTGCTATTGTACAGGTACTGCCAGAGCAATACCAAATAACCCAAGAAACAAACCCACAGCTCCAAAAATAATTCCTACCCACAAACACACTATCGACAGCACATGAGAAAATACTAGTAAAAGTATACATAGATTAAGACTATTATAAGAAAGGAAAAATGAATATGTTGTGACTAATTGAAAGAAAAATTATTTTAAGAGGGCAGATGTAGGAGAAATACCAAGGAGGTATAGAAACATGGTGAAAATAGAAAATTTACACCATAATTTAAAAAGGGATGGGAAAAAGGCAGAATGGAGTGAGAGAAGGGACACATACAGTTTTATGATTAAACAAAAATTTTTAAAAAAATATATAGTGAGAAAAGGAATCAAATTGGCAAAAAAGATCCACCACAGCAATATCAACAACAAATGAGCAGAGATTAATATAGGTGGAATAGGAATAAAAAGGAAAAAAGACAGAAAGAAAAGCTTAAGAGATGTCTAGAGGAAGGAAAAATGATTTTGAGAGAATAGAGGGAGAAAGAATACTAACAGTGAGAAGTGAAAATCAATGTAAGACAGGGAAAAATTAAAATTTAAAATACAAAAAAGAAAGGGCAGGAGGTAGGCAAAATGGAGTAGGAGAGGGAAATGGTAAAATTTGAAATACAAAAATGGTGAAGATTTAGAAATAAAATTGAAGAAATGCAACAACCACTACCATGTCAACAACAAACAAAGATTGATAAAGGTGAAGAGAGAATTAGAGCATTTGAAGAACAGGAAAAAGAACATGGATGACTAATGACAAGAAAAATGATTTTGAGAGGGTGGAGGGGGGAAATAATAAGAGTATGGAATAGAAACAAGTCATAGCAAGAGAAAAAATAAAATTTATAACAAAAATAAGAAGATGAAGGAAGAATGGTAAAATGGAGTAAGAAATTGGAGGAGTAAAATACAAGATTTGAAATAAACAAAAATATAAAACCTAGTGAAATAATAGGCATAAACTTGAAGGAAAGGAAACAAATGTTAAAATGCTATGCAGGGGAGAAAATAACACAAATCATGAAGACCATGACAGAATTTGCTCAGTAGAATCCAGTATTTACCACTGTCTACCACTGTCTTCTCTTTCAGGATCCTCCCCTGGCAATGTCAGATGGTGTCCTAGTCTGGCCCTAGGCAGCCTGTTTGAGACGACAAGTGATCCACAGTCTGGCTGTCCCATTCAGCTTTGGCTGGAACCCACTGTTCTGCCCTGCCAGGCTTTCATCAGCCCTGGCCCCAGGTGTGGTTCATTTAATGACCCGAAAGGATTGCCAGTACCTTCTCCACCTGCCTCCAGATGGGGCCTCTCATGCAATAGAGAGGGTGGGAACACCGGGTCACCCCAGGGGGGCACTATTCAGTATTCAGGGAAGATGGTGGGAATGTTTCTCCATCCCCTTACCACATGTCTTAGTCTGTCCCAGATTCTTTCTAATAATGTGTGGTTTGTGGTGTATTAGCTATCCGTTTCCTGTGAGGGGTCAGCCTGTGCAGGCAGCTCTTTCCTGCTTTGTGCAGACAGGAACTGTGTCTAGGGGCCAATTGCTTGGCAGCGCCCTGGACACCCCTTATTATGCCTGTCTCTAATCTGTCTGCTTAGCTGGCCTAAGTAGATCAGGGCCTGAAGAACAGTGTAGCTTGTAGTGTCTAATAAAGGGCACTTACAAAGCTTTTTATTCTTCCTCCGCAGAAATGCACCCAGCTGGGGGCCCCTGAGCCAGACCTCACTGAAATGCAGAGCCTGTAATCCCGGATGGGGGGGCTTGGGCTCACCTGTCTGTGAGGGAACTTGCCTGGCTGTAGCAAATCTCAGGCATTCTGCTCCTGGCTGTCCAGTCCCTACCCTGTGCTCTCTTGCTGGAGGCTCCAGACAAACTCTCCATTCTGTCCAGTCTTCTGCTTGCTAGCCATGCTGTGCTGGGTCCCACAGTCCCTTGAGCTTGGCTCTATCTCCCTGATTTCTGGGTTAGCAGGGCTGCTACACACATGCACACATGCACAAGAGCACCAGGTCCCTGTCCAGTCTCGAGTCTCCCCTCAGCTTCTTTTTTAAAAGGGTTTATGTGTAGCCCCACCCCTTGTAGCACTGAGCCCTAGGGGGACTGTTTTCCACATGCCCACCCTTTCCCAAAATCACAGAGTCTCTTTCAATCAGGGCGGGCCACTGCCTGCCATGGCCTCCAACACTCTTAGATGAAGTTTCTCTCTGGATCTCTTGTGGGATGCTGTCCTCACTTCGTCCACAGATTCTCAGGACCAGGCACATCTGGTCCTGCCATGCTTTTTCTGCAGCCAGCACCTCCCTGGCCATCTCTCTCTGTTCCTGGAGCTCCAGACTCCTGAGCCAACAGGCAGGGGTCCTGAATCAGTGCAGCCAGAAGTGCAGGTTTGGGCAGTGGTGGCAGCAGTTACTCTGCTAAGAGAGCCTAGGCCGCCCACTCCGGAGTGCCCTGCAGGCAGGCAGTTTCTTGCCCACTCATGCACACTCCTTGCACTCTCATCCATGTATGAGATTTGCTCACTTACACCTGCTCCCACTCACTTTCCACTGCTTTTTTCTAGTTGATTGCTCTGTGGTTAATTTAGCAAGTGGATGAAGCTTTCAGCTACTCAGCAGCCATCTTGGATCCTCCTTGGGATACATTTTTTTAAAAAAAGACAAAACAAGTTTAAACAGGAGAACAGTGTGAGCAGACTTGTATTTTAGATAGATTATATTGATTGCTCTAGGGGATTGAAGTTAGTCATTAATTTTTGCATGGAGCAAGGACCTCTGCAACTCCTCTTTAAGAAGTTCTGATTCCTGGAAGAAATTTCCAAAGCTCTTTAAATGTTCCTTAATTTTTCTCTATTGATTGATTTAATTACTATGAGCACGTGCCACTTACATCATTGGGAAAAAATATAAAGCTATTTTGTATTTGGGGGAAAATACATATAAGATACCTGGCTCCTAATTAAAGACATAGTTACATATTCAGTTGGGAATAAAAACAAAAACAAAACCAAGGGAGCAAGTATGAACTATGAAAATGAAGCAGATGAATACTGAAGAAACAAAAGAATGCCTTTCTAATTGTAGAGTTCACAAAAGCAAAGTAATCTTTCATGCTTTGCTGCCTTTTACCAAGGCAACACAGAGACCACTGGTGGAGCTCACATCAGCCCTCTCCGATGCGTGTGTGTCTCCTTTTACATTTTTGCAGGGAACTGAGTGCCAGCACCTTGTACGTATTTCAATTTGATACGAAGCACCAGGCTATGAGAGTAGATGGAGGGGCTGATTCCCTGTCAACTCCCACCCACACTGGTCTGCCCTTTTTCTGAACTCATGTTGTATCAGGTACCTTGGCATATGTGTTCTAATTATTAAAACAGTATTTCTAATGAATACAATTTATTAGGTTTTTACGACATTCCAGGGATACATTATGTCCCATGTACATAAGTGCATTATGTGTGTAGTATCATTTATTTTTAACAACTCAAGGAAATCAAGCATTATGTTTCCCATTTTATCAGAAGTTTGTGGATAACTTGAGCAAGATAACCCAGCTATTCAATCAACAGCAAATATTTGTCTAGCATCTATCTATTTTTCAGGCTCTAAATTTAGGTAATTAACATATTTGTTTTATTTAACTCTCACAAAATCTCCCAAAATAGTCGTTGTGGTCACATTTAACAGATCAGGAATCTGTGTAGCAGAGATCTTAAATGACTTGCCTGAAGACACATAATGATAAGCGTGAGTTCATAATTCAGGTCAGGCTTCTCCAAAGCCCATGCTCTAGACCATTTATTTTTAATCTGACTTGTCCATTTATTCCTAAATTATCAAGATCTGGACCTATGCTCCCACATTACCTAACACATACTGCATACGAAGGAAAAATATGTTTATGAAAGAGAAATGCCAAAAATATGTTTATTAATAATTACCAGAGAAATCCAAGGTGAGAGACTACAAGGGTATCTCACTATTTAACATCTTTGGGGAATAAAAGTTTTGTATATATGAGGGCTTCTTTCCAGATACTTCAAATGAAAGTGTTTACATGTCAACTATTTTTAATGAAATCCCCTCTAGCAAGAACTATGTCCTGCCTTTTTTACACAAAGTGATCAATGTGATTTAACCTACTCGAGCAGTCAGGATCACTGTCAGACAATCATTTATTTCTAAATTTCCTTTAATATAAGGTTGCTAATAAAAATGTGTTTACAATAGCTCATCTCTAAATGAAAGAAAGTCTTTAGCTGTTAACTAACAACTTTAACTTATTTATTCTGACAACACATGTGCTCCAGCAGTAACATTTTAAAATTTGCTGCTTCTAATTGTGTTGCATTGGTAAAAACAGACTCAAGCCCAAAAGAATTATATTTAAAGCAAATGCATTCAAGGTTACCAAATAGATCCGGAGGATAAATGTAATGGCACTATTTTCGCTATTCCAGAGCCTCTTAAGTTTACTGTCAAGCATTTTATTTGTTTCCTAGCTTGTCTGCAGAGTGAAAGTGGAGCCAGGTTAGAACTGCCAAAACCTGATTCTTGATTAAGTGGAGTATTTTTTTTTACCTGATTTACATTGACTAATCCTGGTTATAATGAAAATTACTGCGTATGTTTTTTGATCAGGCATTATTCTCCTTCTTTTTGTTCATTTCTATCTTTTCTAATTCATTAAACTTGAACTATTAGGAGGGTTACCAGAATGGGGTGGGAAAAGTGGAGTTGGTGCTAAAAAACTTGGATGTCAAACTTAAATATCATTAGTTATCACTTAGATAAAATTTCCTATTTCCATTGAAGGCATTGGAACTCTGAAGTCAAAAGAGACTATTAGTTTACATGGCTAGTCGGAGGTGGTACTCAGAACTAAACCTCTAAAAATTCATTCCAGTGTTCCTTTAGTGTTACTATTATTTGAATAATGGAGTCACTGCAGATTTCCTTTCCTTTTAGAATAGCTGTGCAATGATGGCTTATAATTTATTCTCATTGTTTTACACCTTTAGGTCAGCCTAATGTTTAAGTGTCAAGTGGAAAAAAAAAAGAGAAAATCCCAAGTATTGTTGAGCATAGAAGACAAATATAGTTCATGTAAACTAGTCAGGTATAAAATGTTTTCTGCTCACCCCTTTCTGTGTACTGGGAGCACAGAAGTTCTATTAACTGTGAAATGCCACTTTAAAATTTGATATTAGTCTTTTTAATGAATCATTCCCTCACTCAAGACAGGGTTTTTGAGTAATTCTCTGCTTCCCAGCACTCTTCCAGGCTCATGAGATACATCGACAAACAAAAGAGGCAAAAATCCCATCCTTGTGGAGTTTATATTTTTGTAAGAGAAAACAATAATAGACTATAAATGTAGCATGCAAATAATTTTTACAGTATGTTAGAAATGCTGTGAAGAAAAGAAAGAGCAGAGGGGGAAAGATAAATGGAAGTTTGAGAGTGAGGGGCAGGCTGGTGAAGGTGCTGGCAGGTAGTGATGCCCAGAGTTAATTCTACTCATCTCAGTATTGAATTATCTCCAACTTTTCCATGTATGTATCATCCTTGTAGCTACATGTTCAATTTCTATATCTTAGGCTTTTTGTTATAGTTTCCATAATCCTTAGCACAAAGCTGACCTCATGGTAGGAGTTCAATAAATACTTGATGGATTACTATATGCTTATTCTATTTAATAAATATCCTTCATTTAAAACTATTTTAAGATTAAAATTGGCCTTCAGAAATGATGTGTTAGATGAACTTCAAATGTTCGTTGAAAACTTTAGTTTTTTCCTAATTAGTTAAAGCATTTGAGGAGTAAAGGTTAGATCCCTTTCTTGGGCACCAAAAATAAAAAGTCAGACATTCCAAAGCCGTAGTCACTCATTACATACGGTTCCTAGTCCTTTACTGTGATATCAGCATGAGTGCCAAAAATTCTTCATAACTGGAAGCAGGGCATTAAGCAGAAGACATGGGCAGCATAGTAGACAACTTAAAGAGGAGAATAGCACGTGGAGCCCAGAGAATGATGGCAATCTGTTTCTTGAGTGTCATCAATCCATGAAAGATAGCCTGGGGACTCCAGTCAGCTGTAAAAAGGGATTGTGGGATTCTCATCTTTGGAGAATACTATTCATTTGCATGGCAAATAGAGGCAGGACTGCAAACTAGGTCTTTCCCATGTTCCTTCAACATTACTATTATTTGCATAATTGAGTCAATGTAGATTTAATTTCCTTTGGAATTTAGAAAAACATAGAAATGATTTTAGGCAGCAGTTGGGGTTCTGGCTGGCAATTAGAAGGATAAACTCTGGCGTCATTGCTCACTTGAGACAATAAACACAATCTGATGACATCAGCTAAGATGGAAATCAGGAAAAACCACACCACTCTGTATTTCATGACTTTTTAGTTTTATAATAATGATGGTGATAATAAAAGCTGACATTTATTCAGTATTTACCATGTGGCAGGCTCCCTCCTGCATGATTTACATGCATTAATTCACTGTATCCTCCAAACATGTCTACAAGGCAACACTCTTACTATTTCCCACTTGCAAATGAGGAAATATGAGACAAAGACATGACAAAGAACTAGTTTCACGATCACACAGAAAGTGACTGAGCCAGATAATAAATGTATTCTGGATTCTTAGATTTGCAAGAGACCTTAGGCTCTTGCAACTTAAGGTGTCGTGCATGGGCCAGCAGCAATCAGTTCACCTGGGAGCTTTGTTAGGCATGTAGATATGCAAATCACACCCAAGCATCCTAAACCAGAATCTGCATTTTAACATTATCCTCACTGATCCATATGCACATTAGCATTTAACAAGTGCTGTCCTACAATGTCCCAGATAATTGTTTGAATAGCCTCTTACGTCCAAGGTGGTGAACTCAGTAACCCACAGCGATCATGTTCTTTTGTAGGAGGGCTTTTAGTGTTTTTTAAAAGAAAAAGTCTCCATATTTCAGTTTTCCTATTACATTTACTTTTAGATCTTTATGTTTTATTTTCAAAGCATATATATAGTGAACTCTTCTGTTTATGACATCACTTTAGCATTTGAGCATAGCTATCAGTTTCGATCTGGTATTAGCATTACTGCCGCCTGCTTGTGTCCTCAACCCTCGCCTGCCTCAGGTCAAAAAATATCAAAGCATTCAAATTTCTTTTAATTATTTATAAGCCCTGCTTTCTCTACTGGTTGCATTGCAGTATATCAATTCTTTCAAGACACAAATTGAATTCTAGTTGTGGTCAATTGCCTCCCTTCCATCTCATACATTATTCTTGGGGCCTTTGCCTTTGCGTTTTGTACTTGAAAAGTACTGTTACGATAATTTTATATTGCATTTTTTAATTCTAAAAATCCTCCAACTATGCCTTCCATACATTCTCTTGCTGCACAAGGTAAAGATGTATACAGTTTTAGTCTATACTGTTGTCTTCTTCTTCCTGACCTCTCTGTTAGTGAAATGACTCAAAAACTTCTTTGTTCACTTACCACAAAACTTACTGATAAGTTTTTTTGAAGGTCAAAAATCCCAGATTCTCCTCAAAAGCCAGATATTTGCCATTGGGAGTATTTCAGTTTTCTGTTGTGTTTTTAAGAATTCTACATGTGTAACTTAGGATTTCATGAACTAGGTTAGTATTATTTTGACCATTTGTATAAAAACAAATGTCAGGATAGTCAGAATCTATCCTGAAAAATTACCTTTTCTGTAGACTTACTTTCCAGTGGTCTAAATGAGAACCAACATCTGTGTAATTAGAACTATTCTTTTAAGAATTCAAGATTTAATATTTGAAGGTTATCCAACTTTATAGTGCCAGAGTACCATCAAAGAAATTCTTAAAAATTAAAATATCCAGGGCAATTGTATCTAAATCTCAGGGTCTTAGGTATTGGCTAGGAATTTTAATTTCTAATAAGAATCTCACAAAAGCAAATTGTTTACAGACTATAGTTTGAAGATCTAGCTCTTTCATAGATTTATTAAGTATCTTCACCCAATTTATCAGCATCTACATCATACATACTATTTAACTTATTAGGCAGGGAGTAGTCATTATTAATCACTACCCGCTAAATGCCTTTTGTGCACAGGACCCACAATAGATTTCTAATTAAAACTAAGTGTTGAAGCTTTCAAAAATGGAGCTTTCAAAAATGGACATTTGTTGTCATTGTCACTCAGATTTTCCAAAAAAAGCTTCTAGAAAAATGAGATGAACAGTAAGTAGCAAGAGGCCACAGAATTCTTTGCACTCCAAGAACTGTTGAAGATATATGTGTCCTTGACACTTTATACACATGCACAGTGTTATGGTCAGTAGCTGTGTATTTAAATACAAATAAGGAGATATAAATGTAAGATAGGAGGCTAAAAATCTTATGTACTGTCTCCATGCTCATAATTTTCCATTTCCTTTCTAAGACATTTCCCCCGATAAGAAGCTTTATGAAAGAGCTTTACTGTATATATGAATAGTCCAAGTGTATAAACTAGACTCAAATTTATTACATATCTTTGCAAATTTAAATGGGTTGAAAAATGGGTCAGTCATATATACTATTATGTATTCTACTATTACCTGTTTTTAGAGGTTGGACTTAAGTAACTACTGCTTTACCTCAATTTAGTAAAACTCATGATTAAACTAAAACGAAAACCCTCCAGCTGGTAAATTAGTTCCAAGAATGGGTGTACTCTGGGATCCTGAATTTATTCAGGTGTTATCCATTTATTTAATGTTGGGTGAGCACAACAAAATGCACATGTGAAAGTTATGGTTTAATTGAAAAGCATACAGCATAACTTAACTAGACCCTGCTGCATCATGCTGAAAGGAGCAGCATGTGGGGCTCAGTTTTAAAAAATCTAATTATAAAGAGAACTATGGTAACATTCAGCCAATGCCTCCAAGCAAATATTTAGTCTTTTCAATGGGTACTGACTATATAGTTGATAATTTCCAAACCCTGGAACTATATAACATTGATACAGACAAGTTAAATAGAAAACACACACAGACACACACAGAGACACACACGCACACCGGGAGAACCTCCTGACAAATCAGCAGTCACTTGCTTTACAAATTCTTCTGAGTACATATAATCTAGTTCATGTGTCTTTTGGCTCTCACTCAGGATTTTTTACCCTTAGACTGGAATAGATAAATAAGATTTTCACCTGGTAGAAACCACCCTCTGTTTATCATTGGAAGGCTAGGTCAAAATGTAAACTCTCTGATATTAAGAAATTGCCTTCGACATAAAGAGCAAGAACACTCATCCCAGTAAGCTGTAATGACATATGCTGGTGGGCGTGAAGGGATGCTCTGTCCTGCCTGCTTCCTGTAGATCTGTAAATTAGTGGTAGTTTGGCTATATGTGAGCATTAGAATAATGAGCCAACTTTCACCTGGTTTCCTCAACAGCTTTTCTTTCCTCAACCTACAATAGACAGTGAATTGAACTAGCTTGTTAGAACTCAAAACTGGGAATCTCTCTATTCTGAGCTTGTTTTCTTGTTTCCTGGAAGATTTATTGACCAGCATTTTTGTCCAAGTATGATCTTTAAAATATTCAAAGTAAATCAACATTTTTTAGAAGTTAATGGCTCTTTGAACCAGAACAGGAGTCTTCATGGCCCATGGAAGCTGAGAGGACATTTGATTAGTAAGGAGATTCTCTTGAGGTGTGTGTGTATATAGTTTAACTTGACTGTATAAATGTTATACAGTACTGATTAACTTTGGCAGTCTTCACTTGAATGTGACTTTCCTTCCATGATGAACTCTCTCATCTATCAAATATGCTAAAGATTCATGTCATTAAGTACACTTGTAAATTTTGATTGTAGAAACCCAGTCTTATAACGAATTTTGAATGTGGAAATCCAGTCCTGCAACTAAAAAATCCAGCCTTGAATTTTCAAAAGTATTCAATAACTTTTCTCTTCTTGAATGAAGAATTTCTACACTTAACAACTATTAGTTTGGTTGATATTCATCCCATTTAGTTGTCACACATTTCCTTTGCTTCATATTGGGACCAAATTCAGCTCTGAATTGGCTACTAAAGTTGTAAATATGGGTATAAGTATAGATAACATCACATAACACACCAGGCAATTTTGCTACCATAGATGAGGAAGGGCATGCTTAAACTCACCATGGGTATATTCAAATCAGATATTTTAACTTAAACATATAGGAAGTGGGGAGTGGGATATAACCACATAGTTGTTTCAAAATTTCCAAACCTGGCTTGGGGAAAAGAGAGTTAACCAGTCAAGTGCTAAAATCTATATTTTGTCTATGCTTAAGTTTAATATACTGGAGATGGTTTTAATAACAAATGAAATCACTTTTTATTTCTTAGAACTCATACATTAAGAAAAACTTCTAACAGGTCATGTTCACATAACCGAAACAATTTTTCAACATAATGCACTGTATAAATAGTTTAAGATTTTCATCCAAACTCGGTTGCTATAACCTTCATTTCATCAGTGATCCTCTTTGTAGAATTTTTAAGAGGATAGTTAAGTATCGTAATTAGATGAGATAAAGAAATTAGAGACATGAAAATGGAAGGAGAATGTAGAATTGTCTCTATTTGCAGGTAATATGATTATACCTCTGAAAAATCCAAGAGAACCAGTTGGAAAATTACTACAAACAATAAAAATCTAAGTTTAGAAGGATATTAAATAATAAAAAAACTTAGAGCTTTTTCATATACAACCAATAACCAGTTTGAATATGTGAATAATGAGTCAATTTTAGAAAGCAACAGAAATTTTAAAATACATAGGAATAAATTTAATTTAAAAATGTGCTAAACCTATATAAAGGAAAATATAACTATATGACCGAAATACCAAAGAGAAGACTTGAATAAATAGAACATACTCAGGTTTGAATACAGAAAGTTAATTGATAAATTCAGCACAATTCCAATTAAAATACCAAAAATGTTCAATTAGATAATCCAATTCTATTAAAGATTTACCTTAAAAGTATCTTTTAAAAATCCAGAAAAACCTCCAAAAGAGAAGACTAATAAGACCAGACTAGAACTATCAATTTTTAAAGAAGATAGTCTGATTGACCAAAACATGGGGCACATACATAGACAAACCAATGTAATGGAGTAGGCAATTCAAAAGTATTGAAGGGATATCATATGTAAACAAAGTAGTATCTCCAATCAATAGGGAAGCAATAGACCAAAAAAACAGTGTCAAGACAACTAGATGACCATCATTTCCCATAATATGTATCATAATAAATTACAACTGGATGAAATATTTAATTGTAAAAAATTATATAGGTGATAAAATGACAAAGACTAAAGGTTTGTGTACACATGGCTCAAAATCCAAAAGAAGTAAAAGAAAGCTTGATGTAGTGGGCTATGAAAATATCAAAAACTTTTCATGGCCCCAGGGACCACCAATAGAGATTCCATGGAAAGAAATGGAAGTCTGTCTTTAAACCCACTTTCCACTCCTTCATTGTTGTATGTACACCTCTTCTCACCCTCAGGAAACCACTCACATTACTTTATTTTTTATCCTACCAGAGATTTCCTTAATAGAAATTCAAAAAAATACACAGATAGATTATGTATCTCCTATTTTATACAAAAAAAATTCTATATACATTGTTTTATAGCACCCTGATGTTTTCACTTCACAATATACCTTGGAAATCTGTCTGAATACATATAGAGAGAGCTTCCTCACTCTTTTTGTAAATGCCTGATACTCTACTGTATGGATATACCATTATTAATTTAATAAATACCTCTCTGACAGAATTTTAGGTTGTTTACAATAATTATTCTCACAAAAATATTAGAAATGCAAGTGCCTATTTACAGCAATATCTTGGCATAGTTCTTAGAAATATGACATTTTCATTCAGAAAACAGGCTTTGCAAGAGGTGTTATAAAAATCCCAAAGGCATATCATAATTAAGCTACTAAAGACATTGTTGATAAGATATAATAGTTTCCCTCCAAAAGAATCTTACAAGCAAATTTACTATGATGTGACAGGCAGTGTTAAGATTCTATCTTATATAAAGTGAATATGAAATTATAATAATTATAATGATCAAATTACAGTAATTAGTACATAGAGCAGAGAATTTATCTGTGCCAATTCCATACACTAAAATAATTTAGGCAATAGTTATCTTATCAGTCTCAATCCTTCCCAGAGAAAAAAATAATGACAACTCTATAACATTCTATTTTCAACTGTGTGGCACAGAACTTGGCAAATGTTATTTTTATTTTAAAATGAGGGTGGCAGAGAGGGGTTCGTGGCATAATATATTACAATGGGTTCATTTACTTATTTGGCACATCTACCTATTAGTTACTTCAACTTCATTCTACCGATAGGGTAGATTAACCTGATTACTCATGAAGAATAAGAGTCAGTATTTTATATGTATATTTCTAAATTTTTGACCAAATATTTTCTAAAATGTTAAAGAAATACATAGTATGAGATATATATATATGGTATGATATATATATATGAGATATATATATATATTCTCCAAAAAATGTCTAGCCATTATTAATATAACAAGAATGGTTTGTGTGACATGATGTAACCTGGCAGCCAAGGACAGTGGACTGGAATGCACATGTGTGAACAATGATAACTCTACTAGTCAGTGGGGGTGGTAGATGCTGTCGAGTGAGCAAGTGTACTGTATGGCTGTCACATTCAAAATGACTGAGTGAGTAAAGCAACGAATCTGCATCAAATTTTGAGTTAAGCTTGAACATTCCTCCACAGAAATTATTTGGATGATTCAGAGGGCCACAGCTACAGGCAACCGGTGATTGGCAGCTTTATGGTAACGTGCCCGTTCATGTATCAGGTCACATGCAGAGTTTTTGGTGAAACATCAAATCACTCAGGTGACTCAGCCCCCTGCAGCCCACATTTGGCACCCTGTGACTTCTGGCTTTTCCCAAAACAAAAATCATGCTTGAAAGAGAAGAGATTTCAGACTGTGAGTGAGATTCAAGAAAACATGACAGGGCAGCTGATGGCAATTGGGAGAACTGTGTAAGGTCCCAAGATACCTGCTCTGAAGGAGACTGAGGCATCATTGCTCTACATACAATGCTTTCTTTTGTCTTGTATTTTCTTCACTAAATGTCTCTACTTTTCACAATGCATGGCTGGATACTTTCTGGACACACCTCATTTAATTATTTTTTGTGATGACTTTGGCCACCTCTGACTCAGAAATCCAGTGCTAACAAGAAATCGCATCCTTCTACAGGGATTCTTGGTAGAATAGTGTGATGGTAATAATTAATTGTGTTGTTTCTTCTGTCTCCCAGTCTTGATTTTGAGGCTATAGTAAGAGGTACCTTTCCTGAAAGGCATCTGAAAAATAGATCTGTCTGATTAGCACCTTGCCTTAACTTTTCATAGTGATCAAGAAAGTCTTTGCCTGTATTTTCACGTGGAATCTCACAGAGGTGTATGATGTTTTCCACAGTGACTGCTCATCCTTTGGAAGTTTAACACTGTATTCTTGTGGGTTTGCTGTAACCACTTCTCATCTTCCCAAAGCATGAGACAAACATAACCTATTTTATATTTGCAATTGATTCAATAAACTGCTTTGGGAATTTTCCTAACTCCTCAACTTTCATAAATTTGATTATGAAACATAGTATAATATCTGGCAAGTGGGTTTCCAAAGACACATTGGGCAACAATCAACCTAGAAGAGTGGCTAACATCGCATTTCTGGGCCAGAGGAGAATGGCTCGTTGGCTCTCCAGAAAGCATCTTAGTGCCGTGTCAGCAGCCCAGTCACAGGAGAGCAGAGCAGGAACATCCCGGTTGTCAGAACTCAGGGGCAAGGAACTGAGCCATTGAGCCTACCTCGGTCAAAATGAAAGAGCACTTCCATTCTTTCTTTTAAAGAATGTGTGTTCATGTGGAATGACGAGGTCATCTTGAAACTGGTGAATTGTTCAATGTTCAGTGCTAAAATGATTTCAAAATGGTAACTACCATATAAAATGGAATCACGCAGGTAGTGGTGATCAAATCCTGTATGATTTTTCTAGAACAAGAATGAGTATGCTGAGGGGTTACAAACAAAAACAATCACTAGAGATAAATATGGAAAGGACAAAATCTCTGAGATCAGGCTGAGCTCAGCTAAAATCTCCGCTGTGCCATTTGCTGGCTAGTTATGGGATTTTGGACCAGTTACTGTATGTCTCCCAGCTCATTTCCTCATCTGTGAAATGGAGATAATGGAAACTCCCTTAGGGAGGTTTGTGTGAGGATTCAGTGAGGTAATTGCCAAGCATAGGACTGGAGTATAGTAGAGACTAATGATGTTACAACGTTTTGTTTCATCTTTTGTTTTCCTTTCTCTTTACTAATTTTCCATGGAAACAGAAAACCATTAGCAACATCCACTTGTTTCTGACCCATATTGCTTGTATTTTTATATTGTACAAAGGTAACTCGATTCATTTTCTCCCTCTAGTCTGTTTGAGAGCCAAATCATTTCTAAGTCATTCCTATTAATTTTATATGTATTTTTATTATCATAACACAAAAGATGTCTGGGAAAGCAAATTCCACAACAATTAGCAGTTGGACACATATTGTATTACCTCTCCATCACTAATATTTTTAATATTGTAAGACATAAGTTCTTTTGCCTTCATTTAATCATATTTTCCTCCTGTCATCAGCACGAATGTCAGTCAATTGATCCTAAAACCACATAATCTTTATTTTTTTACCACAACTTCAAATGAGAATAGTAGAGGTTATCCCATCTGTGCATGCACCAAGCATGAGAGTGTTTGTAGAATATTCAGGTATTTACTTGATAGTATTCAGTAAGATTCCACATACCTACATTAAATAGTATGTGGAATCAGAATTACTCATATTTTCTGTAAGAGATTCAAGTAAAATTCTAGCTACAGGAATAGGGGTTTGATATTTTCATAATTAGCAATGCAAAAGGCTATTTTCAGCTATATATAAGGGGTTAGCTACTGTGGAAAGGCATTGGACGCAGATAAAAAATCAACTTCATTCAAAATTACAAAGGTATTCTGGGGTGAAGAAACAAATAAAGATCTTTACTTGGGGAAATAAATTACCAGGGCCTTGTTTTGAGAAGGTAATTCTGGAAAAAGAGACAAAGTTCCTTAGGTCAGGGAGAACCCAATGTATTATGAACTATAGCCAAAATATCAGAGACTAAAATCAATGTAAAATTAACTTTTAATGTTGACATTGGAGTTTGATCAAGAAGGTAATTGATATATCCTAAAAAGGCAAAATTCTAGTGTATGCAGTGGAAAGAAGTATGGTAGGGTATCCATTCTTCGTTGACTTTCTTTCCTTATAGTTTGATCTCCACTTGATCTTTGCCTTTTTCCTCCCCTCCCTTCCCCTTTCCTCTTTATCATAAGATTATGTATTAACAATGTCATCTAACAAGTATGTGCAAAAAATGAAACTAGACCACCTTCTCACACCATGTACAAGAATAAACTTGAAATAAATTAAACCTTAAATGTTAGATTTGAAACCATAAAAATCTTAGAAGAAAACATAGCCAGTAAAATCTCTGACATTTCTTGTTGCAATATTCTTTCTGATATATCTCCTTGGACAAGGGAAACAAAAGAAAAAAATAAATAAATGGGACTACATCAAACTAACAAGTTTTTGCACAGCAAAAGAATCCATCAACAAAATGAAAAGACAACCCACTGAGTAGGAGAACATATTCATATTTGCCAATGATACATTTGATAAGGGGTTAATATCCATTTTTTAAGTTTTTTTTATTATTGTTCAGTTACAGTTGTCTCACCTTTTCCCCCATTGCTCTCCCCTGCCCAAAATTTATAAATATTTTTTAAAACACCAAAATTACAAACTAAATAAAAAAATGTGCAAAGAACCTGAATTGACACTTATCCAAAGGGAACATACAGATGACAATTAGACATATGAAAAGATGCTCGATGTCACTAATCATCAGAGAAATGCAATTGAATCACAATGAGATATCACCTCATATCTGTCATAGTGGCTATCATCAATTAATCAATAAACAACAAGTTTGGTGAGGATGTGGAGAAAAGAGAACCCTAGTGCACTGTTGGTGGGAATGCAGACTGGTGCAGCCACTGTGGAAAACAGTATGGAATTACCTCAAAAGATTAAAAATAGAACTGATACCCAGTGACCCAGCTTCTGGGAATATGTCTGAAGAAACCCAAAATGCTAATTTGAAAGAATATATGCACCCCTATGTTCACTGCAGTGTTATTTACAATACCCAGAATATGCAAGCAGCCCAAGTACCCATCAGTTTACAAGTGAATTAAAAAAGCTTCAGTACATTTACACAATGGAATACTACTTGGCTATAAAAAAGGAAAGTCCTTTTGTACCAGCATGGATGGACCTGAAGAATATTGTGCTAAGTAAAATAAGCCTGTCAAAGTAAGGTGAGTGCCATTTGATTTCCTCATATGTGGAATCAAATGAACAAAATGAACTAACAGACAAAATAGAAGCAGACTCAGAGATACAGAGGAAAGACTGAGAGCTGTCAGAGGGGAGCAGGGTTGGGAGGATAGGTGAAAAAGGTAGAGGGATTAAGTAAAAATAAACCCTCATAGACACAGACAACAGTGTGGTGATGGAAATGGGGGTGACGGAAGATGGAAGAGAGTAAAGGGGTAATAAATGGTGATTGAAGGGGACTTGACTGGGTGTGGTGAACACGTAATACAATATACAGATGATGTATTATAGAATCATACATCTGAAACCTATACAATTTTATTAACTGATTTAACCCCAATAAATTCGATAAAAATTTTTAAAATGTCATTTGAATTGGTGTTGCAGAGAATTTGAAAACTCTTGGAGAAATCAAATGCCACTTGCTCCTGTTCAATGGGTGCCTCTGGGTGGTCTGATTCCAAGTCCAGCAAACTTAGCAGCAACCAGAGACACTGTGACCCTAAGTGCAGAGATCTACTTTTGTGTGGGTGCTGGAATGTAGACAATACCTGGTGTCTGGAAAGAGAAAATAAACAGAGGTAAATGACCAAGCTTATTTTGGCAAGATGTGCAAAAACACAGACTAAATGTCCAGCCAATCTGATAGGGTTCAGAGAAGTCCTACACATTTATACAGCAACCAAGTAGGAAATAGAAACCTGACATGTAGGAAGCAGGAGAGGAAAGAAAAAGGTGGGAGACATAACAAAACAGAGCAGTGCAGAAGCATTGCTTTGTGTGTACTTGTAGAGTCTCTAATCAGTCACTGACCAAAAGCTGTAGTCAGCAAGCTTTTACATTACAGTTTGATTGGAGTTCTACCCTACTAGAATAAGGCACAAAGTTCATGGGTTTTATAAGCAAACTTCCATTTTCAACAATTACTGGACTCAAAAATAAATGTGAACATCCAACTCAAGAAGAAAATCTGAAAGTTAACCAGTTCAGCCCATTCATTTCACAGATGAGGAAATCCAAGTTCAGAGGAAACAAATGATTTTCCCACTCCTACTTTACCAGCTGAAACAGAACAAGGCAGAGAGTGGAGGAGCCCTGGTTCTCAATTTAGAATGTATTCCCCTTCACGCACCTTCCACTCACAGTGAACACACCAGTCACTTCTCCCCCCTTCCCAACCCTCTCTGCCCCTCTGCTTTCCTCCCCATTCTTTCTCTCTTGACTAAAGTAGAAATTTAAGAGCATTACCCAAGGCCCTCCAATTATCGATTATTGGAAATTACTCATAAATCTGTATACTCTATCAGCCCTAACAAGTGAAACCCAACTCCAGTGGAACACCTACAGATAATGGTGCTGGCATTTTGTGATCGATCTATCATCTTGCACTCCACACCCTGTGGTAAGGAAAAGCTATCCTGAGTGGTGAGTGTTCATGTTTTCATATGCATATGTGCTATTCTGGTTTCCCAGTTTACCTCTGCATTAGGATAAAAATAATGTCACAATAACAGCAACAAATAATATTCTTATGACTTTCTCAACTCACAGATTCAGTATTTTTGTTCTATTTAAAACATCTTCCCCTCTTCCAGTTTTTCTGGAATTCTCTGAGGAGTGCATGTATGCTGGTGCACAGAGTTAACATTTCCCACTCTCCCTCACTGATCTTAGGCCAGACAAGTTGTCACTCAGCCACTCCAAGGCCCTCTTAAAGCCTCCATCTTCTGTAGCTCATCTGTACTGAAGTTCCTTGGCTGCTGCATCATCCAACTTGTTGAAGCCATCCCTGGTGCTAAAGCCACCACGTACTCCAGTTGTCACCTAGCTGTTTCAATGTTCTAATCAGAAGACTCAAAGAAGGGCTTCCTTCTTCTCCCAGTATTCTCCCAACTGAAATGCTTTTGCTGTAGTTGAAAGAAGTCTTTCAGTTTGTTACTCACAGCATAGCCAACAGTCTAGGGACAGACACCATGCAGCATTGGGGATCTCCCATATTATTCTGCAGTGTGTTGTTTTTGCATTAAAATCGTCTGCTTTTAATCGCTCTTCTTTAAGGATGATTTATTTACCAGAAGGTTTTTTTTTTTTGGTCACTCATGCAACTAAGATTCCCGACAGATATGTCCCACAGCTTCATAAGATATGATGCTCCACATCCATAAGAGATGATGGAATCCAAAGTGCACAGAGAAATGCAGGACAAAGATGAAAGGACCAGGAAGGCCTGAAATACAGCCCTCACACCATTCACCGAATACACGACCATGAATGTGTCTGCCTATGAGGGGACATTTTTCTACCCCAGATGGGCTGTAGCCCTGCCTGGGATTCTTAGACTGAAGCTTTAAACAGGAGCTCCGCTATAGGAAGAACAGGGACTGCAACTTATATTTATATCTTTTGTATACACCTCATCATATGGTTCAGAAGTGGATATGGAAACTACTCTACAAACATTTACTAGATAAAACCTGTGAACGGCCCACATGTCACACCTACATGAAATCTCTGGCTGCAGTAAGTAGTCTTAGAAAATAATACAATGATAAGAAAAGGAAAGGATTTTCTAAAGGGCAAAATGCTGGTTTTCTTTTAACTTCTAGAACCAAACTATTAAACTCCATGGCATTTCTTTCCTACCCCTGTACTGGATCTCTGATGCAGCAGTGTGCTCAGCCCACACTCTGGTATTGTGTCATCAGAGCACCTGAGTTCTCCAGGCTGTTCCTGGACCAGTACAACATAACACCATCCTCCTCCTTTCTTACCTCATTTCACAAAATTGGGGCTGTTTTAAAGGGTCCAAAGTGTGATTTTAGTGTTAGTTCAGTTGCTGCTATGAAGGGACTGAGTGGTGAAGAGGTCCAGTGACTTTCTGTAAGTCAAAGCCAGAATTTCTGAACACCCAGTGGCCTGGCCTCTCTTCCCCTTGCTCCCCTTGTTCTGTGGGGCTATGCTGGCTAACTAGGGAGAACTGTCAGAATGGTGTCTTCAGTTGTTTGATTCTAAACAGTATCTTTCTCTGTGTAGTCAGCAAATATTCACTTTCATCTTCTTGCTTTTGCAAATCTATACTTCACTCCTCCAAAAGTTTTTTCAGTTTATCGTTAAAGTTCAACGACTCAGCACTTACCCTTCACAAAAGTCTTGGAACCCACATACAAAGATTAAACCCTGCTGCACAAAAAGTCAGACAATCCAGCCAGGGAGCTGAAGTGGTTCCCACCCTTCACACTCGCCACACCCCATCAGCCAACAATAAATCCCCTCCGGACATAAAAGTCCCTTTTCCCCACTCACCCGAGAGTAAATCCCCTATTGGCAGGAAGCCAGACTGAACAGATGTGTCTGCCACCATTTCCTGGGGTGGGGTCAGGCAGCACCAGCTTTGATCAACCAAAAGGAGGAATTTCCAGTGTCAGGGGCCCTCCACAGAGAACACCTCAAGGCCTATTCCAAGAAGTAAAGGGACCAACGATTATAATGCAACCGGGCGTATCCCAAGTGGGCAGAGCAGCATCCAGAGAGGTGATGTCTTGGTTGTTACCCTCATTTCTTGGACAGTAGTACAAACGCAAATAAATCTACCTTTCATGGTTAGGTGCTCTTCCTGAGGAAAGGAAATGGCTTGGTGGTATTGAGTTTATTCCTCCCTATTATTTAGTCATTCTTCCTAGTAAACTAGACACACAGGAGAGAACATTAACCCTTATGCAACTCAGAGATGTGCTACGGTAACATTAACTATATTTCTATTCGATCAGACCTGCAATGGCTCCATGAATCAGTATACTGGCTCATGTAAGGCAGCACCACTGTTTACATTGGCCAGTTTCCCTTGAGTCGCCTATCACAATGTCCAGAAAAGCCTTGAGTTGGACCTATCTGGGTGCCTTGTGTGGAGCTGTTGTTGTAAAACCTGAGAGCCTTAAAAAGTATTGCAACATGGCTTGCTGAGTTTGAAGGAAACATTCATGGTGAAATAAAATAAAACATTTTGCTCAGTCAGCCAAGCTTCCTATACACTGACACTCAGGAAATTGCTCCATCAATGAGTATCATTTGTGATTTATTCCTAGTAGGAACCTATATGGCATTTTGTTTTGGAGGTTTTATCAGAGTAGACTAAGTATTGTATTACAACGTACAATACCAAGTCCCAGCCACCAAGGTTCACTGATCACACACTTCCTAGTCCTGGGCAGGGTGTGTGTGTAGGAAAGGAGGGCCCCAGATTCTGAGTAGGAACCAGATTCTTTCATCTAGTGGCTCTGCCTGCAGGGTTCAGAGTCCTCTGCTGGGTGCTGTGCTGTGCAGCTGGCCAGCATATGTGGGAAGACAGAGAAGATGGAGTGTTGCACCAAGACTTTTGTGGGCCTGACTTGGAGGTGGGTGGTATACATCACTCTCACCCACACTCCTTTGGCTTTGTGTGACTGCAAGGGGGGCTGGGAAATGTAGTCAGTTCTATGCTCAGTAAAAATAAAACAAGAAAAGAAAGAAAGAATAGAGGTTAAAAGTTGCTACAAAATTAAAGTATGTTGTGGGACAAAGTTTTGATGAGAATTTGAGTAGTGAGAGAGGAGACTTTTTCATTCACAAGAAAAGGGTATGTCTCTTCTAATTTAGAAAACACAACATACAGCCTTTTCTTGATGATATGCTTTTTAAGCACTTTTTGAAAGCTTTCTAACAGCAGACAGTGCAGAGAGATTAAAAACTGAGCAATCACACACACATCCTGTGACTTTCCTGAAGTGTGAACACCAAAGTCTGCATTTACCTTCATACATTTCACTCTCCATGGAATATGAGTAATTTTGCAGGTGAGGTCACTTTTTATTAGCACCACATTATTTTTCTATATATTTTTATGTAAATTCAAGTCTTTTCCCCTGATGTATATAGCTATTTATATATGATTTTTAAACATACAAGATTTGGGGACTGTGGAGATTGGGGAGAGGTGCATAAAAGGGATTAAGCTTTTGGTTGTTTTGAAAAGTACAACTATCGTAAATGACCATAACTTTGCAAAGTGTGCAATAAAATCCCTATTAATGAATGCTAGCGTGCTTCAGATAGGGATGTCACTTCTTTAGGGCAGGTGTGAGAAATACTGTGAGCAAATGGAATGAAGAAAACGAGATTGAAAAGGGCTCCTGACCTCCTCTCTCCATTTCCCCTTCCCTTCCCTTTCCAGAGACACAGGCCAGGAAGCCAGTCGAGGATGCACCCTGTGGCAGGGAGGAGCAGAAATGGCAGGTTGAGAGATGACTATTGGTGTTGGGGGACTGGTTACATTGAGTAAATAAGCAAATTAAGCAAATGATTCAGTACACTGAAGATAATGGGAGCTGATTTTCTCACTGCTGGAGAACATATTTACAAACAGAGAAAGGCAAAATAATAGAAAGAGACCTGAGGTGCTGACCTGCAATCGAAAGTATCAGCATGAGCTTATGGTATATATACATATGCATATACACACATATACATATATTTGTGCATTTGTTACAAATATGTACATACAGAGAGATACAGAAATAGGGATGAATATGAGGGAGTATTTACATAACATATGTATATATTTTTACATTTACACATTTATTTCCTACCTCTGTTTGCTGAGGGGATGTAGAAAAATGGTACCCAGTAACGCTGGAGGCACTAAGACCTAGATCCCAGTTTCTAAAATCCTACCTCCACTAAAACAAACTTGGGTTTCTTTAAAAAATTGTAATTCCCAGGTCTGGGGCAGGAAAAGTGTAAAATTAATATGGAAAAAACAAACACAACCTATGGAGTCAAATAAAAGAGGAAAAAATGAGCTTGGAACATGTCATTTTTCCAGGAAGTTAGGGCATGATCGGTTAATGACAGGCACATATCACAAGGACATAGGAGCCAAAGTAAGGACTTAACAGTGTAAGTACATATATCAATCAATCTGGGAGAAGGGAAAGCTCTTCCTTAACATAAGATGCCAGTGAATAAAAGTAAAAGAAATGATGCACAAAGAGAGCCACCTCCTGGCAAACATCATAGAGGTGGTTGATTCAGACAGGAGTCTGTAGAGTGTGCTGAAGCTGATAGGTGCAGATTTGATGAGGTGCAGAATACTGGTGTAACCTCAGGATACTTCCCTATACCAACAATCAATTTATAAAGGGCAGAATTGTTACTCCAAGTTAACAAAAGTTGAGACACTGACATAATCAGGTGATCATAATTCATATCCCCAGTTACGTCTCCTCTCTCGATGCACTAAGAAGAATGTAGTATCACTTCCATGACTTCCTATCAAGAAGGCATGATCTGGATTTGGTAATGAAGAAATATCAGATAAACTCAGGTTGAGAGTCAAGGTATAAAATCAAAGACCTCTACTCTTTAAAACTGTCAAGGATGTGGAAAATAGGGAAAGACCGAGGACTTTGTATAGCCTTAACTTATCTAGAGATGCACGATAACTCAATGTTCAGGTACTTCTGGATAGGATCTTGAAACAGAAAGAAAAATGAGATATTATGTGATCAGTTGCTAAAATTTGAATGGGCCCATGAATTGATGGTAGTGTTGTATCAGTGTAGATTTCCTGACTGTAGTGCTGCATGCTGGTTATTTGGCAGAGTATTCTTGTTTGGGAAACATGCTCTAGAGTGTTTCTGGGTGAGAAGTTACCATTTTATACTTTGCTTTCAAAAATCTCAAGAAAGACATTAATGATAATGGATGTATAAGCGAGTGACTATAGAAATGTGATAGCGTGTTAACATTTTGGGAATTGGGGTAAAGAGGATACAGAAGTTTTCTGTACTATTTTGGCAAATGTTTGTAAGTTTGAAATTGTTTCCAACTAACAAAAACAAAGAATCTTCTCCATTTAAAATAAAGTGCATCTGTGACCAGAGGGGCCAGGGGAGGGAATTTCAGGGGAAGGGGTTTTGCAGGAACTAGTATAAAAGACACATGAACAATAACAAGGGTAGGTGGAGATGGGAGGAAAGAGGGAAGGGGTGGGATGGGGTAAAGGGCAGAAACTGTAATTGAACAATTAAAATTTTAAAAAAATTTAAAAAAATAAGAAATAAACTTGGGTGACCTTGAAAGAATTTTAAAAATAAAATAAAATAAAGTGCATCCAGATTTCACATTGGATTCCATTTATTGTTTTTAGTAAATCAATGAAAATTTAAATTGCTTTCATTTACAAAAAAAATCGCTAGAACAAATTTTAATTGCTTTCTTGGGTTACTTCAAAAATAATTTTTGTGGCCAGACCATGTCTTTCAAATGTAATTCCATTTTGACATTGGACTCATGGAATTCAAGCTTTTAGAATGTCAGGTTATAATATCTATCTTTTAAGTGCAAACTAAGCTTTCATTTAGTGATAGTATCTAACTCTTATTGAACACATTAAAAATTGATTTAGTCATATTATTTCATTATATCCGTACAATAACACTTTGGTTTAGGTCCTGCTGTTGTTTCCCTTTCCTGGATAAACTGACATATACTAGGACTCAGTTTGGCTACATAGTACTGGAAAGACCAAAATGACTGTAGCTTACACAAATTTGAAATATATTTTTCTCCCATCTAAAAGACACCTGAAAGTATGCAGGTGAGGGCAAGTCATGGGGCTTCCTGGGTTCTTTCTGCTCTGCAGTTTTTAATAGGTGATTGTCATTCCTAAAATCAGCCCATGAACCAAGATGAATACTGGACCTTCAGCCTCACATTTGCATTTCCAGGTGCTGCTAAGGAAATAAAGTAGAAATGAAGGGCAGGGCACTCATCTCTTTCCCTTTAAAAGTTAGCCTTCCCCAAATATCTCAGACATTATTTCTATCACGTACCTGGCCACAATGACTGCCCACAGACTTAGCGAATGTCATGTGTTTGCTTGGCACATTCCTTTGAATTGTTAGTGAAAAATTCTATTGATAGTGGAGAGAGTTGGCAATCTCTAACCAAGAAGAATATTTATCCACCATCACCCACCTAGTAAACTTAGGAGCCTCAGTTGTCTAAATCCAAACCTCGAGCACTTAACATGATGTAAATTGTTCAGTCTTGCAGGAACTGGCACCCTCAGTGCAGGCAGTGGTGGTCTGTGCATGGTCAGCAATAATGGCTAACCTGACATTGTTCCTGAGGAGTTTGGGTTCTTGTCTTCTGATATAAAGAATTTAGACCATGGACATTGATAAAAGCCAAAGCAGGTTTACTGAGACTCTGCAGGGAGAGACAACACTGAGGTATGGCCTCGGGTTCTGCACCCCAAATGTGGGGCTTAGGAGTTTTTATTCCTTGGGAACATGGAAGTTTCTGGGGTTAATCAATCAGGATGTAGGTTGGCTGGCTTTGTTCTTTTTAGGAACATTGGGGTCTGACTGAATTCCAGATACCCATCAGTAAAGAAAGGCATTCTGGGATTGTGCAAGACTTATTATGGGATGCAGGAAGGGACTTTCCCAACCAAGTGTTGAGTTTGTATCTGGGGTTTGTGCATTGGCTTTAAATCTAAAAAACAAACTTAAAAAAGTCAGGTTAGTTCCCAGACCATTGTTTTATAGCTACGTATTGATAACTGCTGTAGTTCTGTAAGGGCTTGACTCAATGGAGCAAATTTGGTTAACATTTTAATCTATGGGTTTCAGCATTAGCACTCAGTATGGCTTCAGTGTTATCAAAAGCCTTAGTCAAAGCTCAACACAGGAACCAGAATTAGATATACATAGTACATATATTTCCTAATTAAATATATAATGTAATATATTATACATAGCATTTTACATATAATATATTGTACTAGTATACATAATTTTCTAATTATATATATAATGTGGTAACTGAGAGGACTATATACTTGAGTGTACATGAAAGATTCTCAGTAATGATTGGCCAGAACAACCCACCATAACAAGTTTGGGTCAGAGTCATGTGGCTCTTGTGGCTTTTATTATTTCCATGTAAATTCCCAGGGAGTGATTTGCAATACATGAGAAATCTACAGAAGCCTTCAGAACATTTTCTCAGAGCCTAGGGGTTGAAGGGGGATATAGAGGCAGGCAGAAATTACTTAAACTCATTCTTCCTTCTTACCCTTTTCCCTGCACATACCTAAACTCTCTTACCATATCTACAATATTCTCACTTTCCAAGGAATATGTAATGCAGATCTGTACATACTCCTGGCAGTTTCTAGAAAATGGAGTAAAGGTTTTTACATTGCCTCCAAAATCCTCTAGAAGTACTTAAGGGTGTCTTTATGGAAGAGTACCAGATGCTGGTTACCTACCACTAGATACTAACCCTGGTCCTATAGAGTTACCTGGAAGACAATGAAGACCCTGTGTGAAGCTCCAGTCTGCATGCCGCGACACCTCCAAGGAAACAGGAGAGGAATGACAAGTTGCAAGCAAGGGCAATTGATAGTTTTTACCACTCAAGCTCTGAGGGGGGTTGGGGAGGATTGACACATTCTTTACTCACCATTTGTATAATTTTATTTTCAAAATGAAATCTTTTTAAGCCAGAGGAGGGAAAAATAAAAGCTCCCCAAATAGTCCAAAGTA
>PVKM010010714.1:17765-34561 GCA_004027735.1 Carollia perspicillata | reverse complement strand
TTAATATATTCAAAACAAAATCCGTTCCCTTCTCTGAACTTTCTTGCATATTCCCCTGTAGTTCCCAGAACACAAGCTACCCACACATCTAAAGAAAGTCGGAATTATTTTGGACTGGCTCCTTTTTTTAGCCCCACACCCCGTCAATCCCCAGTCTTTATCTTTTCTTCCACTTCAGCCTCTAGCACAGGACATTGTCAGACAGCACCAGCCCTCTCTAACCAAGTGTGCCTGGAGGATGGGTGGTGTCAGCATGGCCTGGGAGTTTGTTAAAAATGCAGAATTTGAGGGCCCACCCCAGGCTATGTTGAGAAGGTGGTGTGATATTTATAGTACAACCATACATGTTTAACTTTTGTCCCTGAGTCTGACACAGAGCTTCTAAAACCCCTGGGATTTTCTAAGTGGTAAGAGCAATACAGGTGTCTTAATATTCATAACAAACACCTTTCCACCACATGTAAGTTTATGTTAATGAGATGACTTTGGAAAGTATCTAAGAATGAAGGCTGGTTGCCAGGGAAACCAACCACAGGATTTAGAGATCTGGAACTTTCCGTCTCACTCCCCTACCCCTGACTTCTGGGGAGGGAATAAGGGCTAGAGATCAAGTTCAATCATCGCTGGTCAATGATTTCATCAATCATGTCTATGTAGTGATGCCTTCATAAAAACCCAAAGGATGGGGCCCAGAGACCTTCCAGTTTGGTGAATGCGTGGAGATTTGGGTAGAAGGGAGCACATGCAGAGGACAGAGGAGCTTTGCGTCCTTCCCCCATATCTTACCCTACGCAACTGTCCCATCCGGTTGTTCCTGAGCTGTATGTAATCTTTTATAATAAACTGCTATCTAGTAACTAACATGTCTCTCTGAGTTCTATGAGCTGCTCTAGTACATTAATCAAACCCAAGGAAGAGACCTTGGGAATATATCTATATTCTAATCTATAGCCAGCTGGTCAGAAGCACAGGTGATAGCGTGGATTTGCAGTGATGGCTAAAGTAGATAGGGGGGTGGGGCAGCCTGGTAGGACTAAGCTCTTAACCTGTGGGATCTGATGCTGTCTCCACACAGATCGTGTCGGGACTGAGCTCATTGCTTGGTCGTGTTGGAAAACCCAGACAGTGGAATTGGTCTCGGAATAGGTGAATCCACGACAGCCAGCGTGAAACATTTTCATTGCTTTCTTTTTTTTTTAATTTTAAAGATTTTTAAACATAAGAATTACAGATAATAATACTAAAACACCCACATATTCACCACCCTGACTTATCCCGTGTTAATAATTTATATTTGCTTTAGACGTTTGCTGTTTTTAAATAATAAAATATTAGAGTCACAGATCTTCTTCCTGCTCTCCTCCTTGGGGTGACTGATTGTTCCCATTAGCCCAGGACTGTTCCCAGGGGCACTGACGTCCCATACCCCAGGACACCCTTCAGTCCTGGGCACCCAGAAATTCACATGTCCCCTTCTCTCACACATGTGCATGTTTCCATAAGTAACACACAGTATTACTGTACCTGTTTAACTTTATACCAATATGATCATCTTTGGCACATTTTTTTCCTGCTAATTCCTTTTCACCCTGGATTGCTAGTTTTGAGATTTACTATAAAGATACATTACCATGCATTGGTTTGTTTTAAACTCAGATTGTCAAACTCAACAAAAAAAATAAATAAATAAAGGTTCTGTGAGTTTCCCTTAGAGTTGCATTGAATTTATATATAGTTCAGGAGGAACTGACATATCCCAATATTGACATTCTTACAATATTCCAATCTACAATTTGGTACATCTCTTCATTTCTTTAGCTCTGTCTTTCATCCCCTAGAATTTTTACATAATTATAATACTCCATAAACGCTGTGTATATATTATTGTTAGATTTCTTACTGGGTATCTTATATTTTTTGATGTAAGTGAGATTTGTGTACACACCTATACCAATGCACTAATTATTTATACTGATCTTATATGCTGAAGTCTTGGTGAATTCTCTTATATTTTTATAGTCTGAGCAATATAGGCAACCATACCACCTATAAATAATAATGATTTAGTTTCTTTCTTTCCAGTTCTTATTGCCTCCTTTTAATTTAGCTTGTTGGTTATACTGACCTGGAGAGTAGGATGCTGAATAGAAGCAGTGCTAGGACAATGGCTTGTCTTACAGTTGCCTTTAAAGGGAAGTGCCATAGCAGTGGACCATTAAATATGACGTTTGAGGTGGGGTACAGTGGGGTTTTCTTTGAGGCATTTATGAGGTTAGGAAATTTTCTTCTCTATTCTTCATTTGCTAAGTGTTTTTCTTTTAATTTTGAGTGATGAATTTTGTCAATTGCTTTTTCTTTTGGGATTGGTCTTAGAATTATGTAGTCTTCTTCAAGAAGCCTTCTTAGAACCCTGAAGTTGGACTAAAATCTGCTCTTCCCTGATTTCACTGCATTTTGGTCCTTCTCCAGTATATTAAACTATTTATGTATAGTAATCTGCTTGCAGCAGCTTATACACGATGCGTGGGCAAGAATGTGTTTGATTCTTGGCTGTATCTATGTAACACATGTGGAACATAGGATATCTCTGTAAATATTTATAGAAATAATTATTAAGACTGTGTCCTAAAAAATTCATCTATTCTTTCCTAAAAACAAGTTATGGTTCTGACATGAGTCTTAATTTACAAAGACAGTTCTGACAGAATACAATATAGATTTGACTGAGAAAAGTTTTAGATATTCGTGTTTGCTTTTAATAAAATAACCCATAAAATGTAAATGTGTGTCTTTTGAGAAACACGGACTTTCTTCTTATATTAAAAATAAGTTGTTAAATTTTAAATAAAGTTCATATTTATTTTAACATTATATTAGTTATTTATCTCTGCAGCATCACTAAAACAAAAATAAAGACTCCCACAAACTTTCATTTACTTAGTATGCACTGTTCCAGAAGTGTTTATCCGTACTTAAGTTCTAAGAAAATTTAAATTTAATTAATTTAAATGTTTTCACCAATGCCAAAGACCTTTCAGAATGCATTATGTTTTTGTCAGTATTTGAATAGCCTCATGGGTTTTATTCAGAATGCTCAGCTACTTAATGAGCATAGGACCGCAAATGCCATTTGAAAATATGAAACCTTTATCTTTTAACTCGGATTTCCTTTCATGCATAACATGACTCTAAAATCGCAATTGTGATATTTAGTAGCTGTCTTTGCAAAACTGCAGGCAATACATCTTTCACATTTCATCGAGAAGAAAAGGAACTTAATCCCACCAGAATCTCCATTATTAGTTCTTCTTGATTTTTCCCTGTGGGGATTTTGTGTTGGCCAGATGGCTCTCTGATGAATCTCAAGACAGATCTGCATTTTACAAATGCAAATTTGAAGAGCAAAAATCTATTTTTGAATAAGGGCTATAAATCTTACCTCTTGTCACCTGGCTTACTATGTCCAACCAAGTCGTTGCTGGTTTTTATTCAGTAGTGTACAATTATTCTTTTACTTACATAGCAGCTTACCTTCACTTCCAGTAAAGTCTATCAGGAACTAGCCACTCAGTTTCACTCTCTATTTCCTTGAATTCTATCATTTCTAAAGACTATCGTACAAGCCACATCTTTACGCTAGATCTTCCGTCTAGTGAATGTCAATTCAATTTCATCAGCAGCAAAAATTGAAAGAGCCCTTTCAATACTTGTAACAGATGTTTATCTTCCATGGGGGAGAGTGGTTGAGTAAAATAAGAATCAATTTGATGAGAAATTATTTATTTATTGAACTGGCTCTATTATCATTTTCAAGCATAGTGAGGCTTTTAACCTTCAGGTAGTTACTTTGTGATTAAAAAAATGTCAAAAATCAAAAAACAATTCCAAAGTCACATATTCTGTCATACATGGCTCTAAATAGTCTAATATCTCAAAGTGTTTACTTCAAATCTCTTCTCTATGGAATAAATAAAAATAATCGTCATCTGGTGCCTTCTTGACTTCGTACCTTGTCCCAGTGTGGTGTCTACCAATGTGTTCTCGCTACATAAAACCAACTCTCTGATTTCTAGAAAAATGATGAATTATTACGTTTCAGTTGTGTTAGACATGACCAATAAAGGTATAAAATCTACCAATAAAATATGCAGAAGTGAGGAGTTACGTTTTGCCTTACCTAACCTATTCTAATGTGCTATTCATCATTTGCCTGTACCTCTCTAGCAACACTGAGTACCATGGGTTTTCAGAAACTGGTCCTTCCCTTTCTTATTACCTTGTCTTTGCAATCAAGAGTCTCTCTGTCTGGAATATACTTAACTTTCTTCACTGTCCATTTATGTGAATACTGTTCCTTCAAAGCTCTGTTTAAATTTCGTGTTTATGAGGCTTTCTCTCTAAACGTTTCTTTTTAAACACACACACACACACACACACACACACACACACACACACACACACACACTGTACTGTATTCTCTTTTCCTGGCCCTCCAATAACATTTCATAGATTAGTTCATTGAGTTAGAATTATTTGTCTATACTCTCTTATTAGGTTATGAGATCCTAGGGGTCACTGTACATCATTTATTCATCTTTGGATCCCAGGAAACACTTCAGTCCTAACATGGTTATGGGCATTCACTATGGATTTGTAAATAATTGGTTGAATAGTATATGCTGACTTCTGTAAAATCATTCCCTTTTTAATTGTATTTATTATTATTAATTATTTAAATTATTTTATTCTTACTCAATTACAGTTGTCTGCATTCACCCCCACAAGTCTCCCCCACCCCAGCCAAACCCACCTCCTTCCCTTGCTTTCACCTCCCTTGGTTTTGTCCATGCATCCTTTATAGTTGTTCCTGAAACCCCTTCCCCCCATTATCCCCTCCTACCTCCCCTCTGGTTATTGTCAGATTGTTCTTAATTTCAATGCCTCTGGTTATATTTTGCTTGCTTTTTTCTTTTGTTGATTAGGTTCCAGTTAAAGGTGAGATCATATGGTATTTGTCCCTCACCACCTGGCTTATTTCACTTAGCATAATGCTCTCCAGTTCTATCCATGTTGTCACAAAGGGTAGGAGCTCCTTCTTTCTCTCTGCTGCATAGTATTCCATTGTGTAAATGTACTACAGTTTTTTGATCCACTCATTTACTGATGGACACTTAGGTTGCTTTCAGCATTTGGCTATTGTAAATTGTGCTGCTATGAACATTAGAGTACATAGCTTCTTTTGAATTGGCGTTTCAGGATTCTTAGGGTATAATTTCAGCAGTGGGGTCAGTGGATCAAAAGGCAGTTCCCTTTTTAGTTTTCTGACAAAATTCCATACTGGTTTCCACAGTGGCTACACCAGTCTGCACCCCCACCAACAGTGCACTAGGGTTCCCTTTTCTCCACATCCTCTCCAGCACTTGTTTATTGATTTGTTTATGATGACCATTCTCACTAGTGTGAAGTAGTATCTCATTGGGGTTTTAATTTGCATCCTTCTGATGGCTAGTGATGCTGAGCATTTTTTCATATGTTTCTGAGCCCTCTGTATGCCCTTCTTGGAGAAGTGTCTGTTCAAGTTTTTTGCCCATTTTTTAATTGGGTTGTTTGTCTTCCCAGAGTGGAGTTGTGTGAGTTCTTTATTATTTTGGAGATCAAACCCTTGTCTGAAGTACCATTGGCAAATATGTTTTCCCATATAGTTGATTCTCTTTTCATTTTAATGCTGCTTTCTTTAGCTATGCAGAAGCCTTTTAGTTTAATGAGGTCCCATTTGTTTATTCTTTCATTTATGCCCCTTGCTTTAGGGGCTATAACAGTGAAGATGTTGCTGCATGGAATGTCTGAGATTTTCTTGCCTGTGTTTTCCTCTAGTACTTTTATGGTGTCACAACTTATATTTAAATCTTTTATCCACCTTAAATTTATTTTTGTGTATGGTGTAACTTGGTGATCGAGTTTCATTTTTTTGCATGTAGCTTTCCAGATCTCCCAACGCCGGTTGTCGAAGAGACTATTTTTACTCCATTTTATGCTTCTTCCCCCTTTGTCAAATATTAATTGACCTTAGACACTTGGGTTTGTTTCTGGGCTCTCTGTTCTGTTCCATTGGTCTATGTGTCTGTTCTTATGCCAGTACCAGGCTGTTTTGATTACAAGTGGCCTTGTAATACAGTTTGATATCAGGTGTTGTGAGCCCTCCTACTTTGTTCTTCTTTCTCAAAATTGATGAAGCTATTCGGGGTTGTTTATGGTTCCATATAAATTTCTGAAATGTTTGTTTTATATCTGTGAAATATGCCATTGGTACTTTGATAGGTATTGCATTTAATCTGTATATTGCTTTGGGTGATATGGACATTTTGATGATGTTAATTCTTCTGGTCCATGAGCATGGTGCATGCTTCCATTTGTTTGTCTTCTTTAATTTCTTTCTTCAGTGTTGTATAGTTTTTTGAGTCAGGTCTTTTACATTCTTGGTTAGGTTTATTCCTAGGTACTTTATTTTTCTTGTTGCTGTTTCAAAAGGGATTTTTTTCCTGATTTCTTTTCCTGATATTTAATTGTTGGTATACAAAAATGCCTTTGATTTCTGAGTATTGATTTTGTATCCAGCTGTTTTGCCAAATTCACTTATTAGGTAGAGTAGTTTTTTGGTGCAGTCTATAGGATTTTCTATGTACACTATCATGTCATCTACAAACAATGACAGTTTTACTTCCTCCTTTCCAATTTTATTTCATTTATTTTATTTCTTTTTCTTGTCTGATCATTGTGGCTAGGACTTCCAATACTATGTTGAATAGAAGTTGTGAAAGCAGACATCCTTGCCTTGTTCCTGATCTTAGTGGAAAAGCTCTAAGTTTTTGCCCATTGAGTATGATGTTGGCTGTAGGTCTCTCGTATATGGCCTTCATTTTGTTGAGGAATGCTCTCTCTATTCCCACTTTGCTGAGTGTTTTATCATAAATGGGTGCTGTACCTTATCAAATGCTTTTTCTGCATCTATTGATATGATCATGTGACTTTTGTCTTTCATTTTGTTTATGTGATGTATTACATTTATTGATTTGCAAATATTATACCATCTTTGCATCGCTGGGATGAATCCCACTTGGTCATGGTGTATGATCTTTTTAACATATAGCTGGATGCGATTTGCCAATATTTTGTTGAGGTTTTTAGCATCTATGTTCATCAGCGATATTGACCTGAGGTTTTCTTTTTGTTATGTCTTTATCTGTTTTTGGGATTAGGATGATACTGGCTTCATAAAAACAGTTTGGGAATCTTCCATCTTCTTGGAATTTTTGGAATAGTCTGTGAAGGATAAGGGTTAGCTTATCCTTAAATGCTTTGTAAAATTCTTCTGTAAAAGTATCTGGTCCAGGGCTTTTGTGTGTCAGGAGTTTTTCGATCACTGCTTCAATTTCATCTGCTGTTATTGGTCTGGTCAGGCTTTCTGCTTCTTCTTCATTGAGTTTTGGAAGATTATATTTTTCTAGAAATTTGCCCATTTTACCTAGGTTTTCAAATTTCTTGGCATATAGTTCTTCACAGTAATTTCTTACAATCCTTTGTATTTCTGTGGTGTCAGTTGTAATCTCTCCTCTTTCATTTCTGATTGTGTTTGTTCGGGTCCTCTCTTTTTCTTGATGAGTCTGCTTAAAGGCTTGTTGATTTTGTTTATCTTTTCAAAGAACTAGCTCCTGGATTTACTGATCCTCAGAATTGTGCTTTTAGTCTCTATGTCATTTAATTCTGCTCTGATCTTGGTTATTTCCTTCCTTCTACTTGCTCTGGGCTGTCTTTGTTCTAGTTCCTCAAATCTTACAGGTGTAGGGTTAGGTTGATTATTTGAAATATTTCTTTCTTTTTTATGTAGGCTTGTAACACTATGAACTTCCCTCTCAGGATTGCCTTTGCTGTGTCCAATAAGTTTTGGATTGTTGTGAGTTCATTTGTTTCCAGAAACTTATTGATTGTGTAAAATTATTCTTAAGTTCTGGAAAATGACGCTACTGTTTTTCTGCATTGAAAACTTAATCTGTAACCTTAATAATTAAAAGTAGAATATGCTATTTTAAACAGATTTATGTGAAGTAAACTTACTGTGCTGATCATTTTGCAACATATACAAATATCAAATCATTATTTTGTACACTTGAATCTAATATAATGTTGCATGTCTATTATATCTCAAAAGAAAAAAAGGTAAATATGCTATTTTAAAAGTTTAATTTTTAAAGTTTTCCTGAAACACAGTAAATTTTAAAATTCCTATCCAGAAAAGGAAAGAAAAAGGGGGATGACCTCAATTTACTTATCAAAATTAACTCACATTCAGGTACAATATCAGTGAAGGAAGGACCTGAGTAAAATACAATTTTCAACTAAAAGGTAAATTGAAAGTTAGATCTTATGATTTCTTAAAAAATGAGTCTTAATGGGTACTTTGCAAAAGGGAGAGGAAACTTGAAGTAAATAGAATGAAAGGTAAAACATGTCTACTCTGATTATTTTAGTGGGTGACTAGGGAGAAGACCCCACGACCAGGACCAAGAGTTCCTCGCTTCACCATTTATGAAGTCTAGAATGACCCAACTTGTATTTTGTACTCCTTTTAGCTCATTTAAAACTGAGCCAAGATGTTTTCTATTTTTAAACAGACAAAAATAGAAACCAAAATGTAACCAATTTATAAAGTTGTTCATTTAGGATATAAAATATTGCACTGTATTTATTGCTTTCTTCCTTATTACCTTTCTGATAACCACAAATATTTAATTTTCTGTTAAGGTGATTAAAATGATTTTGCTAAGGAGGCTCCTGGATGCTTGGAAGAGAGGAAGCATAGTTTACGAGTTCCAAAATAGCGATATTTGAAAACATGTGCATGAAAGAACCTTTGTAAGCATTCTTGGAGTGATTTTTTTCTCTCTCAAACTCTCTACCCACGCCCAACTTAAAAAAAAAAGCTTTGGGTGGAGTTAAGAACTCTTTTCAAATCTTAAACAATAACTGGAAATCCTGAAATGTGTTCTCCTTTATCCAGGGGGGAAAACACTGTAAAGTGCCCCCCTCCTTTTTTCCCCTAAGAATTGTTTAGCAAGGGATTTACTTAGTGGTCTCCTATCTGAACCGAAAATTCAGTTTTAACTGCCTGAAATATGCCACCTGTGTTTATCTTATCCAAAAACAAAATCCTCCCCCCTCAATATGACAAGTACATGGCCCTAATAACCCAGATAAATACATCAACTCAACTATTTAAGTAGTGAAGTTAGTGGAGGACTTAGAATAGATACCACGAAAATGTGAAACTGACTGCAAATATAACACATATAAAGCACATCTGTCAACTTAACTTTAATATATTCTGGTTCATAAGTAATTACATGATATATATATATATATATTTATTTACCAGGGTGGTGGGAGCTATCAGGTGAGAAATAAGGTCACCTAGCACACCATGATGTAGTGAGTGGACCAGCAAACGGGCCAGAAGCCAGAGGACGGAAGAATGAAGAATCACTCTGGTGCCAGTTCCTTGAACCTATACCACCTGCAAAGCCCACTCACATCTACCTGGAAGAGCAGTACCTGGCATGTGGAGACCCCTCGAAAATAAAATTAGAACTCAGTCATAATGTATTTTAAATTACTTTTTATTTTAATTTTTAACTTAATTTTATTTTTAATTTACTGTATATTTTCCATTACCATTCATTCTTCTTATTCCCCGCAATCACCACACTGTTGTCCGTGTCCATGAATCCTTTTTCCTTTTTACTTAATTCCTCCACCTCCTACCCTCCCTGCCATAACTGCCAGCCTGCTCACTATCTATGAGTGTCTCTATTTGGCTTGTTAGTTCGGTTTGTGTATTAGATTTCACATATGAACAAAATCATATGGCATTTGTCTTTTGTCTGATGGGCTTATTTCACTTAGCATAATGATTTCCAGGTCCATCCATGCCAGTATGAAGTGGCATATAAATGTAAAACATCATTATATACTCATATGTAAGGTATTCTGAGCAGATCAATTCCTGTAAATATTATTCTGACTATCCTCTAAAGTAAGAAGGAGACTTCATCTCTTTTCGGCCAAGTCTTCCATGAGAAAAAAGTTTAATTTTATTTAGAGTGATATGCATTTCAAAGATTGCTCAAGTTCCATCTGTGTCTCTTTATTACAGCCTGACCTTTCTTGCTTAATCATGACAGTATTCCAGAGGACCCTGAACTATGATTCTTTCTGGTCTTATTCAGAGAGACGTAATCTCTAATATCGGCCCCAACCCTGAATCTAGAAAATTTACTTTGTACCAGATTTTCTCTTCTCAGGACACGGAGGAGGAGTTATAAGCCACCTCCAAGAACACCCTTTAGTACTTAGTCTTTCCTGGGCCACCTAAGCCTTCACAGGGCACGAGGAAAGCCAACAGGACAGCTCCAGAAGCATCCTGATGTTCACTTGAAAAATTAAAAGCCAGGAGAACAGAAGCCTGACTATTGTCGCTATCTGAAAGCCACGGCTAATTCTGATTCAGAAAATTCTTATGTTCCTAATTCTCTACCTTTAATGACTCAGCTTGAAGGCCTGCATAGCAGTACTGAGAGCTGCAAACTTTTCAGACAGACTTGTACAACCCTGAAGGCAGTTTCTGCCTCTCCATTTCTCTTTGACCAGAGCATCTCTAAAATTAATTCTTAGACTGTTATGGAGAAATGCTTACCACAGTCGCAGTGTGTGTGTCTCACTGCTTTGTGTGGCTGGTTATTATACTACATTATTGACACTTAGCCTATCTTGGGCTCTAAACTTGTTTCTTGAAGTTGCTTTATATGCATTACGTAGAAAATTGACATTTCGTATCTCTACTGTTTTTTATTCATAATATCTCTTTGCTCTGATATCTACTGGATGAGTTAGACAAATACACGGATGGCAAAATAAAGTGGCCATAATTAAATGGCAAATTCAAACTGATAAACCTTTCCACGACAGACAACATAATTTACCATGTTAAAAAAGATCAATAACATGAACAAGGTCTACTTAAAACATTGTTATTATTACAAAACAAGTTAAGCAATAAAAGTATATTTCTTTTAAATCCCTTCTAATCAAGGCAACGTATTTTGTATATGAATTTGCACATTTTGTTAAGTAACATACTGGATAATGATGAGGATTTAGTATTTCCAGTAGAGATTTCCAGCAGGGATCTTAAAATTTCTTGCCCACACCTATAACTGAATACTTTTTGGAAATATAACTGGGCACGGGAAAGAGTGTCAGTATTGCCAAATGTGACCACTACTCACGATAGGACATTCCCGATATAGGCGTAGTAGGAGCAGCAGTAGGGCGTGGTCCCATCGCAGCAGTAAGACCTGCAGTCTTTGCCGCACTGAGCAAGACAGTTGTCTGCAAAATAAGAACAACATGCACGCAGTTACAGTTCTGAAACCACAGCTTCACGCGAAGTTATTCCATTTCATGCCTTAACTGCTCTTGAGTGCATTTAGATATTTGATTTAAATAGGCAGAATGCTAAAACATATGCAAGCATCTGAACTTGTCTCCCTTTCCTGTTGAACATAAAGCTAGAAAAGACAAAGACCATTCTTCTTTGGATCTCTTGCATCTGGCACCATGATTGGCGGTCAGAATTGAAGGAGACAGTGGAGGGAGGAATGAATGATCCAACCGATTAGTCATTCGCTTTGTCAATTCAGTGCTGTGAATGATTTTTAAAAGATAAAGTCTTCTGACTTTGGGTATTATTCTCAATTAATTTCATTTAGTGGAAAGTGTTATTAACATGAATAATGGCAGCTGGAGAGAATTTTAAAATAATGTATATTTTTTCATGACAATGTATTATATATGTTTTTCTTTCTTGATGATTTTTACCTTCGTAATCAAAGTGTGCCTGCACAAGGTGACTCCTATGGGGCTGCGTATCCTAGCAATTCATTTGATTTGGAAAATAAGAAGTTTCCCTAGATAATTAACTTGTGCATAAGTAAGAGTTTAATGTCAGATTTAAGGATCGATAAGCTATGAAACAGCGCTATGTGAGGGGGGGGAAAGGTATTTTCTGACTAAGAAGGACATGATGGAGCTAACAAAACCAAATTACTCTCTTTTTTTCCTATATGTTTTGGATTAAGAACAATTATACCAAAAAAGTTGAATGAAAATTACCCTGGCCTTTAAATATTTCATTTAAATAATTTATTCCACTTAAATAATGTTTAACACATTAAGGTTATCATTTAGTTATAGTCAGTGTTGTAAATTATAATGGGTATGTGAGTCTCAGGTATATGATAAGGAAAACATTAAATGTAGTCTGATAATTTAAGTTGCATGTTTGAAAATCACAAAATAAGTCATTTTCAACTCAACCTCCAAAGTTAATATCAACTATTTTCTAAGTTATGTAACACTCTTGCTTTGTGCTCAAGTCACATTGCAAAAATACATGTTATATTTACATCTGCATGTCCATGGAATTGATTTATCTAGAAAGGAAAATTTCAATTTTGCTATTAAATCACCTCCCTGCCGAGAAGACCTTTTTTACAAAAGGGTGTGATCAAAAAGTAGTAAAGTTCATTCACTTTTTTCAATAATGCATGCCCTTTGTCAAACAAGTGAAAAAAGTTCACATTTTCTTTCCCTCAATTTTATTTGTACCTCATAAATTAACAAACTTTAATGACTTCTCCTGGAACGTGGTAAGAAGAAGGAAAAGAATTACCTTTGTAAAGATGTAGTAACTCTGCTTAAATTTACTTGAAAATTTGGAGGACAGAAACACAGTCTACTGGTTTATTGACAGAGTATGCTTTTTGCAGAGTGCAGTGAACTTTTAAAGACTGATTACTTTATCATTTTCCCAATGAATGTTTACTGCTCTCATTTTTCATGCTGTTTAATTAATTCAAATATTTAGTTAGACTGCTGAGTTGTCTAAAGCGCTTAGCAGGAATGTTTTGCTTCATGTTCTTAAAAGTCACTACAAGCCATGAAGGGAGTCGGGGAGCCGGTGCCCCCACTCATTCTGTGGGAGCAGGGCAACCAATGTGGAAGCAGCTCCATGAGGGGCCTTTTAACTTGACGTCCAGGACACTGACCTCTTACTAAGCTCTCCGTAAATATCAAAGATTCAGTTACTACTCTTGTACTCCAATTACTATTATTATAAGGACATGCTGTTATCAAAATATTTTGAGCTAGTGTTACAGGAAACCAAGCCTAAAGTCTTGTAGCCAAGAAGCTGGATTTTACCTAGAGCAGACATGGACATTATGTCACAAACGGCTCGTATTTTTACGGCATTTTCCAGCGCTCTTGTCTGCTTTCCAGAATCAAAGGTCTGAAAGGGCAGATTTCACAGCCCGGCAGGTACATTCACAATCATGGTATTTCCAAACGGAGCCACCGAACACACCTCAAAGCTTGTTTGGATATGCTAGTTGCTTTCTCCACTGTATTTGAGACTAATTCTATGAAGGCCAGAGTTTGAACGACACAGGAGCGTTTTCTCACTTGTAAAAAGATGAAACATTCCGATTGTCTTTAGAAAATAAATAATATTGTTTCTAATATGCAAGTTAGTATCTTTGAAAATCATCCAGTTCAAACTTTTTTCAATGAGCTTAATTAAAGGCACGATCTGGCCGGTTTCCCACCCCCACCCCACCCCACCCCACCTTGAGGAATGTGTTCTACAGGAAAAGCTGCATCGGGCTACAAACACTTGTTCAGAAACTTTAAACTTCAGTACAGCTAAGGCTAAGAGAGGAAGGAAAGGGAGGGGACAGAAGGCACTGGCTGAGGACACGAAGGGAAAACCTTGGCCAAGTTCTGTCTTTGTAGCCTGGTCTGGGAGTCGGATAAGAATGTAAACACTTCACTGGGTTTCTTTCCAAAAGTAACCCCACAGTACGACATCATGCTCCAGGTATAGAAACCTTCTTCCTATTTCCTTAACAAATGGAAGGTGAATTTAATGCATTTGTTTTGGAAGCAATAATTCAGGTTGCAGGCAGCACATCGACTTGTGTTTTTGTCCCATGAAGGCTGACAAGTCGTCTCACAGGGTGTCTGAACTATTCTTATCTCTCCTGTGTTCCCCTCATCTCACTTCAATCCTTACTCCCAGCTGTAAATCTTAGTTCCAACCAATCTGTCTATTTTTGCACAGACATATCTCGTGGATTTTGCCTTTGACCACACTATGTCCTGCTACTCCATCTCCTATGTCCAATGCTTCCTCCCTGTCTTTCAAAGGTCTAGTTCCTAAAAGTCCTCCTTAATTCAGTTTTTCTGAGCAAATATTGATTGAGCTTCACTTATGGGCAAGGCATTTTAGCCAGTCTCTCAAATTATTGTGCTGATCAAAACAGACACCATCTTCATGGAGTGTAATTACATGCCTTGGCCAGCAATAAGACCCTCTCCTTTGGAAACTGACAGCACGTGTTTGTACCTCTCCTATGACCCATTAGAGTAACGGGCACACCTTGTCTCCTAGTCAAGGTTCAGCGTGGCCTCTGTTGTATACATCACTCACCACAACTCACACAGTAACTAGTAGTTGAATGAATATGGCAGGCATAAAAAAGCCTCTGAACTAAGGAGTTCAGGAATTACCACCAAAGAACACATTAGCTAAACACTTCTTATCAAAGACACTAAGTCAACTGAGTAGCATCAGCATACTTTGTAGCTCAGCAGGGAGAGGTGTGGAAGGATAGAAGAAGTGAATGGAGAGGAAACTTCCTAAACCAACCCACCATGCTGCTAGGCAGCTGTGTGGGTTTTCTGAAGCTGGGGAGTTGTGCACTGGGCACTGGAAGAAGAGGACTAAGGCAAGGAAAAGTGTGCAAATCAGAAGCTTTGTGTTTACCACAGGGAATAGAATAGACAGTTGATTATGAAAAAGTTGATTTCAATGGTGGCTGAGTAAGGGCAAGTGAGGGTATTATGGTTTTATCTGCTGAGTTCCGTGTTCTCATTTTTGTATCCTTTTGATAAACAGGGGAGTTGAAAAAAATTAACATTGCTGCAGATAAACTAATACAGAGATAAAACTGAGATTAATGCAACTGATTCTGTTCCTCAAATTCTGAAAACCTTGTGTGATTTAAGTAAAATAAATAAGTGTAAACAGATTAGAATGTGGAGTTTCCTCATTAAATAAGTGCCTTTCCTACTTTTATAAATTTCTGCATTTGTAAGTCTACATTTTCCCTATAAGAAAATATCTTTAAACGAACTTACAGAAACCACTAATTTGCATTTTAATAAACAGACTCAAAATGTCCACGGGAGTTATTGCATCTCACTTGTGGCAAAGTTGAAAGAGAAATTCAAATCTTTTGATGATCTGATCATGTGGAAGAATGTCTTCATTTCAGTGTGGTATCTTTATACTGATTCAAGGTACTATACACAGCGTTAGTATTATAAGTTCATGGGTACCAGCCTATGGTTTTTGCTTTAGGAAATTAGAGAAATGAAAATATTTTGCAAAACCTTTGGCTTTTAGCTTGTTTTGTGACTAGAAAGCAGATGTGAAACTCATGTGTAATGAACTTTATACATGAACAAGCAATGAAAGGCCATATCATGGAGCTGGATATCAATCACGAAACAAGAAAACCACTTTACTTCATCACTTGTTAGCAATTATCACTAAGAGTAATTAGGAGGAGGGAAATGAGATGACCATCATCGGCCAGCAAGTGCTTAACCAAATCTATGAAACACAGATTGGATTCTGAATGAATTGACGCCTCTCAAAAACCTTATGTTTGACTTCAAAGCATCCAATTGTCCAGGCTACCTCACGTGAGAATAATCTTCTAAAGCAGAGGTCTATGGGTTTTTATTTCCAAAGGAAAAAGAGGAATATTCAGAATGGGAGAGTGCAGAGGGTAGTGAATACTGAAATGGAAAAGTCACTACATTAATTTACTTGAAAACTTCAGCAATATCTCTAGACTTCAAGTGATTGAAAAAAAAATGTTTTCCTTTCAATCCTTAACCTCCGATCATCCCCTGATTCTTCAGTCGTGGATACTGGATAAATGTTACTCTATTCAGAGAGTAAAATCTCCTAAAGGTGGAGTTTAGGCTTGCTTCCACATTGCTTTGTGGAGTGGGAAAAAAAAATTAAAGAACAGAAAATTAAAGGGAAAAAAAATTTAAAACAGGAAGGAAATGCCAGTGGAAAGGACACGTTAAAGGAAAAGAACAAAACCAACCCGCACGGACGTGCAGCCGAGGGTTCCTGCCCTGCCAGGACCACACAATCTTTGCGCTCCCGTGCAAGTCCCCGTGCGTCGGGCTCAAACCGCGGCGGAGGTCCCAGTCGCCCTGAGTGTGACCCAAGCGCAGCCCCAGGTCCCCTTCCCGTCTCGCGCAGCCCTAAGTCACTGACCTGTGTAGATAAAGAGCAGAACCAACTTTGGAAGCAAGACCCCTGGACCCCTGAGCAGCCTCCACGCATCCATCCAAGCCAGGGAGGTTGCGCGCCAGGCCAGACAGACGGACAGACTGGAGTTAGGGTTGCTGGGAGCGAAGGGAAAGCCCGGAACGGGAAGGGGATGGAGGGGACAGAGGGCGGTCAGATGGAGACAGCAGTACGCCCGAGAGGGGAAGTGCACAGAGACCTGGCCATTGCCTGGCAGCTAGAGAAAGGAGCCCCGGAGGTCCGCGCCCAGCACCGCTGGGGCGGAGGTCTCTTTGTCTCTCTCGGTGGT
>PVKM010010714.1:0-17665 GCA_004027735.1 Carollia perspicillata | reverse complement strand
CACCCGGACGCACAATTCAATTCTAGGGTTGGCACCCTACGCGGGCTCCTCCCAACGCTCCAGTCCTTCCTTCTGTAGGGCATGACCCTCTTCTGGAGAAACTTCTAACTCTTTGCTTTGGCTGTTGCTACGGAGTTTAGCAAGGTTTCTTTTCACCCTACCCTGCGCTCCCAGTTTTTTCTGTTTGAAGCAGTGCATGAAGAGATGAAGAAGACCTCACTTTTTGCCTTTAAACAAATGAAGGGCATTTTCCAGGTGGAACTATTGGACAAGGAAAGCTAGTGACGAAAATACAGGAGAATTGGAATGTACACAGAGTAGGTATAGTATTTCTTTTGAAAACTGACAAAATGTTTATTTGTTAAACACTCAAAGCATTTCCAATAAAGTCAGGTAAAACAAAACAAAACAAAAATGTACACTGTGGTCACTATAATTTGACAATGCTATGGAGTTACTGGCCTATGTGATTAGACAGGAGGAAGAAAACAGAATTGTAAAAATTGAAAGGAAAATAATCACGTGCAAATGATATGCTTGTATATGTGGAAAATCAAAAAGAAGCAGCTATGAAGTTCTTAACTAGAGTTGAAAGACTAAAAATTCAATAGCTTGTTTTTATGCAATTAAAAATTAGAAAGTTCTCAGTTACATGCATGAAGGAATAAAAGACAGAAATAAGTAAATAGAGATACTCCTCTTGACTGAAAAAATTCAACAGTATGAAGATACCAATTTTCCATGAATTAACCTATAAATATGAGTATTAAACTGAACTAAATAAAAATACCAATATAAACTTTTTCAAACTACTCTGATTTTAAAGTTTACATGGAAAATAAATATGTAAACATATCTATGAAAAATGAGTGAATGGGATAAGCCTTAACAAGTAATAAATATAACACTACAATCATTAAAACAGTTAAAAAAATTATACATATGCTCAATGGGACAGAATAGAGAATAAAAAATAGATATGCACAGAAATTTAATTTATGGCTTAAAAAGTATCATTCTAAAGTAATGGGTTACACAATGAAGTATGTTAGGACCATGAGTAGGATTCTATGAAGTCTTACCTCCTTTCATCAAAATCAATTTCATATGAATTAAACATTTAAGCATAAGTATACAATTATGAAAGTATTAGATAAAAAATGAGATGACATTTAAATAATGATGGAATAGAGAATGCTTTTCTATGCAATATTTAAATATCTCGGAAATTATAAAAGAAAAAAAATGAGCAATTCAAGTCTGTAAGAATGAAAATTTCCTATGTATGACAAGTCAAACATTTGACTGGCAATGATATTTTTGATACACAAGATAGAGGCCTGGTTTCCTTAGCATATAAAGAGCTTAAAAACTGAATAAGGTAAAAAAAAAACAACCAATATAAACTGAGCAGGAATATCAACAGATATATATATTTGTCTTCTATTTCTTCTACTATTCTAAACACATAGAAGGTGCTCATCCTTACTCCTTCCAAAAGAAAAAAAGGAAAAAATCAAACTGATAGTGAAACATCATTTTTTGTGTAACAGATAAACCCTCCCCATCCCAAAATATCAACTTTTAAGGAGAGCAATGTAATAATATGCATAAAAATTCAAATGCACATAAAGTTTAATTTAGTCATATCTTTTCTAGGAATTTGTCCCTATGAATATACTGCTTCGCGAATGTAAGAGAATGGGAACATATATCACCTCCCAAGTAAATGTAACTTGAGCTTCCTAGTGTGATTTGTGCCTCAGCGTAGTCCCAACCATCGATCTGATCCAAAACAAAAGTTGATCAATTCCTCCTTTCTCGGCCCTAACAGCTGATCTGTCCCTAAGTTCCACTAGTTGTACACCCGACCACCACACAAGCATATTTGTATTCCATCCTCTATTTCTGCCCTAATCTCAGCTCTTAGAGTCTCCATTATAAGCCGTCTCTTTGCCTCTAGGGATATTCTCTAGACTGCAGCTAGAACGTTTCTTGTGAAACTATAGATTTAATCTCAGTCGCTCACCTGTTTAAAACTCAGTGGCTTCCTATTGCCCTTGGGTTAAAATCCAAATATTTAATCCATGGGTTTTGAAAAGTTTCATCACTTGATTCTGTCATTCTCAAGCCAATCTCAACATTCTTCTAGGGAGCATAATTTCCAAATAACTGGAAGGGCGGTTGGAGTCCGGAGGAAGTCCCAGATACATAGAACTTTAAGTCCTAAAAGAAGAAGCTACAGATGTAAGTCAGTGTTTGCAGAGTTGGAGGATGGTATTGAGGATTCTTGCAATGGTAAGATGCTGGCTTCCATGGAGAAACTGGATGAAGAGCCCTGGGTGAGAAGGGGTGGGGTGGGGACAGCCATCTGGTGACGGAGAGAGATTACTCCTGCCCAGTTGTTGCACACAGCATTGGGAGAGGCTGGCCATAACCATAGGTGTTAATAGTAAGTTATAGTGTTAGTCAGAGTAGTCTCTTCTAGCTTACTTTTGAGAAAAGAGAGCCCTCTCCTCGTATTGTCAATAGAATGGCTAAGCAAGCTTGCTTCCTGGTTCTCCATTTTGAAAGAATTTCACCGTAAAATACTCAAAAAACCCAACCCAACTGACTTCCAAAGGCAAAGAAAGATATCAAGCCCTTTAAGAAAATGTGGTACAGTATAAAGAAAGAATTTGAAGGAAAAATAAAAGATATCTTATTACATTATTAATATAACCACAATAATACAGTATTGTTATAATATATAATCAACATAAATACTTATTGAGATATTTTGCATCATTTTTTCTATTGTCTTCAAAATCCTGTGTATATTTTACATGTGATGGCCTATCTCAATGTGGATACTAAATTCTATTAAAAGCCTGATATGGATTTTGATTTCATAAAATTTACAGTTGAAAAAGGAGATGAACATACCAATGTTGTTCCAGATATATTTAAAAGTTTTCTAATAACTAAATGAAGCAGCTGTTCTGAAATTTTTATGTAAATTAATTAAAAATTTAGTTTTTCAGTTGTACTAGTGACATCCTGAGGTCTAAGAGATGTACAAAGCAATTGGCTACCAGAACTGCGTGGCACAAATCTAGAAAATGCCCAAATTGTACCATAAGGCCATTTAACTGAGGACTCCACATTGCGGGCAACAAATACTATTACAGGCATCCCTACTACTGATCCTGCTCTGGCCTCTGTGCCTTTTTGCAACACCACAGCACTCATACACACACAAAAAAATCTGTTTATGTTTCCATCTTTATGGTACTTTCTTCTGTATTTAACCTCTTATCAATGCATGTGACTAGAAGAGCCATTGTCATATCTCTGTGACCCAGTGACAAGAGAGTCTGGAAATGTAGAGCTGGCATCTTCTTTGGAAAGGCAGGCCTATGTGGGTGGACAATTTGCCAAATGCTGGGAAGAGCGCCGGACAGTCACAGAGGCCTGGTAAATAGCCACTGCCTCCTCCCAATACTGTGTAAGCTCCCCAATCAGGAGTTTCATCATTATGTTCATGAATAATGTATCCAGATCTCCAAACACAGTTTGGCTCAAATGGCTGTGCAATAATTTTTGGTTCAATAAATAAGTTTATGGTTCACACTAGAGAATATGAACTAAAATAGGTCCGTTCCACTGTCCGGGGAAAATCAGTTTCAATCTGACACTAGTGTGAGGAAGGCATATACTTATCTGTTTGCTTTTAACCTCCGTTTCTCCCGGGATGATTTTTCTGATATCTTCCAGGGATTTCTCTGGATAATAAATTAAAAGTGGAACATAAAGGATAGCAGAGCTGAAGGGTGGGATGACCTTGAGTACACAGTGAAGAGTGAGCTGCTGGGGATTTCAGGAGCTATGTCAGTCAGGAAGCTTGCTTACCCCGACCGTTTAGAGAGAAGCTGATTGGACTGCAGTCCAGTTCATGGCCAACGGCAGCAGGTATTGTAGCACCAACTGGCCTTTCCCCACCACAGGCTTTTTGATTAGATTAGGAAAGGGCATGTGACCCAAGAGTAGTCAACCCGCGGACTGGCCAGTGGTTTATGGCATTACTTGGAGCAAAAGGTAAGTTCAGCCCATCAGATGAATTCCAATACAGAAATACCACAATAGGGAGGCAGGCCATAGTAGGAACTGCAAATGCAGGAGGGTGGTACTAGGAGAGAATAGGCAATTCTAATGGGTCAGTTGCTGGCTTGCACGAATGAGAAAGGAGTAACTATCAATAAACAGAAGCAAGGATGTACAGAAAAAAAATATATGTATACATACTGTTTTAAGTTTATGCAGGCTGCTGTAACAAAAACACCATGGACTGGGTGAGTTAGAAGCAACAGAAATTTATTTATCACAGCTCCAGAGGCTGAGAAGTCCAAGAGCAAGGTGCTGCCAATTCCAGCTCTGGTGCAAGCCCACCTCCTAGTCAGCTGCCTTTTCACGGCAACTTCATGTGGTGGAAGCAGGTAGGGGGCTCTGTGGGGTCTCTTTCAGGAGGGCTTCATTCCATTCGTGAGTGCTCCCCTTCATAACCTGAGCATCCCCAAAGGCCTCACCTGTCAATACCATCATTCTCTGCAGTCAGGATTTTAACATATGAAGTTGATGGGAACACAATAATTCACATCACAGCACATATGTATACATGCATGTACAAACATATATGCACAAATATACATGTGTACACACATGCATACACACACATGATCAAACTTCAATTATATCCTCTAAATGTGTTCTGAGACAGATGTCACCTATTTAGCAGGCCTTCCTTGACCTCCCAGTCTAATTTTGCCTTCCTTGCTTCTTCCCCTACCACCATTCATTTCTCACACATAATACTCTTTTATTTTCCAGATAGCACTGATTACCACCTCAGTTAACTTATTTATTGGTAGATTTACTAGTTACTAGCAACAGTCCCCTTGAATAGAAACACCATGAAGCTTGAAGCCTTGAATATCACGCACACTACTGCATGTCTATTCAGTCTTCTTGACGGTCCTTGGCATGTTGTGGGTGGGAAATATGTGTTTGTTTGAAGAATGTGTCATAAGTATAAGTTTATATATGACATACATAGTGTCAGCTTGGGAGACAGAAAGGACATACTACGACACTCGACTCTGCCAATAGTGATACACTTGTACAGAGATCAAAGGATCCTTCTGCTGAGTTCCTCAGATCCACCTTGGCTCCTGCCATTTCCCGCTTGTCCTGAGATCATACAGTAATTCAGGGTCCAAAGTATTGGCAGGTCTTGCTGCAAGGCTTTCCAAGTCATATTTTACTGGTTAAATTCAGGAGTAGAGAATCTTTACTATGTTTGTGGCTTTCTCTTTTTTACTCTCTAAATTAGTGATTCCCCACCAGGGGAAACGTCCCCCACCCTGACGGGAGACATCTGATAACATCTGGAGACAGAACTGATGCTTTTACACACACTACAATGCCCAGAACAGCCCCGCCCCACACAGTGGTCCAGTGCCAATGTCAATAGTACCGAGGTTGAGAAACGCTTCTGTAAACCATCACCCACCCATTGTTCTGGTACAAGTAATGTGTGTTTATTTCAACCCAAATCTAAGGGATTTCTGCCAGTTATTATAATAGAAGAATTGGAATACAGAAAGGAAGTTAACGTTAGTGACGCTTCTCCTGAACCAGGCAGATTGATTACCTACGTCTACTCTCTCTCCTGAACTTCGCTATAGAAAAATGAAGGTTAAATGTGTATTAGTTTGTAAGGTCAAAGAGAATAAGTGAAAAGATATCTGTAGATAAAGGTGGTTACGAGTTTTGGAAGCTAGGAAGTCAGTCGAGGAGAAGGGCCCGAACTGGAAGAGAGCAAAGTCACCTTAAGTATCTGCAAAAGGCTCTCGAATTGCAATGTTTAGGACCTGGAGGTATAGATAGCAGAAAAGGTAGTCTAGAGAGCAGGAGTGACATGAGAAAGACTGGTTTAAAGTGGGTGTGTACAGGTGGTAGACCCTGGGTCTCCCCTGCAACCATGAAATACTAGATGTTATGTTCCCCTTCTCCTCTCCCACCTCCTGCACTCAGCCTTCCCCTAGCCTCATATCTGGATTCTAGAAAACTCAAATGAGAGAATTTCTAAAATGAGTGATAGCAAGTGATGTGGCTAATATACACAGAGGGTCAGTGGTATGAAATGGCAGTGTTAGACTCAAGCCTCATTCTTCTTTTTTGGCCATAGAATGGCTTAAAAAACATTTTATTTATTTATTTTTAGAGTGGGGAAGGGAAGGAGAAAGAGTGGGAGAGAAACATCAATGTGTGGTTGCCTCTCATGTGTCCCCTACTGGGGACCTGGCCTGCAACCCAGGCATGTGCCCTGACTGGGAATTGAAGTGGTGACCCTTTGCTTCACAGGCCCGTGCTCAATCCACTGAGCTACACCAGCCAGGGCTAGAATGACTTTTTGAGAGTTTCAAAGGAGTTCCATGATTTGATGTATCTTTAAAAGTTTTTTTTTCTCTCTGACTTCTTGTATGGAACATGGATTAGAAAGAGAGCAGGGTGATACTTTTGGAAGCTATTTTTGTAATCTATTGTGATTTGGATCAGAGTGGTGGCAGAATAGATGGGAGAAACGGATGATTCAGCTCCCATCATGGAGGTAGCAGAACAAGAAAAAGCTGTGGATGGCCTATATGCAGGAGATGAGGGTAAGGGCAAGAAGGACACAGAGATGTAGACACACAAGGGGAGAACGCCAGGTGATGATGGGGAAAGAGATTGGAGTGATGCAGCTGCAAACCAAAAAAAGCTAACAATTGTCAGCAAACTCCCCCAAACCAGAATGAGGCAAGGAGAGACTTCATCCTACAGGCTCAAAGGGAACATAGTCCTGCTGGCACCTTGATTTTGGACTTCTGGCCTCCAGAATTGTAAGACTAAAACTTTGTGCATTTTAACCCACCTTGTTTGTGGTACTAGGCTATGACAGTGGCCAGAAACTAATAAGATGGTATGTAAGGGCAAGGACCTGGATGAAAACATCAATGTGAGAATATACAAGTGTAGAGAAAAGAGAGACAGGGACTGAGCCATGAGGTACCCCAACTGGAAGGACTTATGGCGTTGTCCCAGTTTCTGCCTGGTTTCTGATTCCGGTGGTGCCTCTGTGCTTCCTCCCACGTAGGCTAGCTTCTTTTACCCTAGCCGTTCACTCCAGGCATCTGTCATGGTTTCCCTGGCGTTATCTTTGTGCCTCTGTCTTTTACAATGATGGATACCGGTGCAGCCTCACTAAAACTGGAGAGAGAAAGGCTGGCAACCTCCCGAAGTGCCACTTTTATTACCATGTGTTAAAGGAGTTTACAGAGGTGTCTGATTCACCACTAATACACAGTGGGATCAAAGCATCAGATCAGAGTATTTCAAAACTCACTCTCTTTAACTATATTCCCACTATAGCTTATGTTGTCGATAAAGAGGCAGCCTTCACATCATTGTGATGTTCTGCTTTAGTGGACTCAGAGACTGTCTTGCATCATCTTGGACGCAATCCACGGCCCTAATGATAAGCCTGCCTTCACTATGGGGCATTCAAACTACTAAGAAGGAAATCTTGCCCTCTGCCTACTGTGCTCTATCATTATTCGGCAAGCGTACAGGGCTTCTCATACATATTCCCTCTTGACTATGAGCAAGATATTATATAATTTAAAGTGAGTTTGCCATCTTTCATTTCTCTATGACCATGCATTTTTTATTTCTGCTTCTTAATGTGAGAAACAAGGACGCAGTCGTATTTCTCTTTTATTCAGACTTACAAAGGTGAAGAGGCTTGTTTATTAACCATCTGGAAGTTAATTGTGGAATTAAAAGAAATCTAATGTTTTTTTCTACCTGTTCCCCAGCTCACAGCACAGGTTCCGGTGTGAATTTAGAACCTGTTCCCAGACGCGAGTCCCCGTCTTCCGCCAGCTTTTCTGTCTGTACGAGGCCATGCCATTCACTTGTGCTCTGACTCCACTTCCTTCTGTCTCCTAATTATGGTCCTTCTAAGGGATTATTTTTCTGCATGCATCTCTCATTCTGTATTTGAGCATCCCTTCCTTCAGTCTCTGGCTCTTTCCTGAGTATGGAAACATGACTGCAGATGTTATAAACTGAGAAACAACGTCGTCTCCTTGGTGATTTTAACTGTCGTACACACGTTTTTGGCAAAGCTGTGTCTCTGAAGATTTTGTTGCTTCTCTGAGAGATGTGTTTTCGCTTTGTTAATATACAGGGATGGGCAAATGTGGGCTTACAGTTGTGACTATGCCAAACAGAATGTAGTCTTGTGTTATACTTGTTAATGATTACATTGTTTTCCACACAAACAGTGGTAAACTTATTTTCTGCCCACTCCTTATTTGTAATGTAGCCTGTACACTGTCATCTACTCTTGGAGATTGCCTGTACTCTTGCTTGAACAGCTGTTTTCTGGAATGAGGATCTGGGATGAAGAAGACTTCAGGAAAAAGACATAGACATAATTTTTAACTTGCACTAGAAATAAACCAGAAAAGGAAGGACATTTGTGTTTGTGTGTGAACATTGCTGCGGACCTTGTGTTTCTCAGCAGGGGTGTTTTCTAGTACTGAATGGCCTGGAGGCTGAGGGATGGCTTTGTGCTGGGCCCCTGTGCTCAGATGTCATTGTTCTGCTGGGCGGGGCCAGTGGGAAACACTGTATCTCTCTGAGGGTGGGGGGTCTCTTCTTAAGGGAGAAGATGTTCCTTCATTAATCAACTAAGACAAGTGGGTTTATTGTCAACAGTATATATAGCAGGGCTGTGTTATCTGGTCTACTCTGATAACCTGTGTCTTTTAACTAGTGCATTTGGACCAGTGACACTCAAAATGATTATTGATCATAATTGGATTAACATTTATCTTATTTATTACTGTGTTCTATTTGTTTCCCTTGTTCTTGGTTCCTATTTTTGTCCTCTTACCTGTTTTCATTTCTATTTTAAATAGTCCTTTGATTCTGAAAGGTCCTAAATATATGCAGAAAAAATATGTATTACATGTTTATAGTGATAATAAGACAACAGGGGCTCTAAAAAGGAAAAACTAAAACTAATATTTCATGTGAATATATCAGGAAAAATAATCTCTAAATCATTGATATATTAAACATTAAACTGATGTCAAGAAAAGTGTTAACTTTATTTTATGTGAAAATTTTTATACCATCTTTTTTCATGAAATACTTTATTCTTCCTTTAATCACCTATAACTTTAAAAATAACCTTTGAAAAATATCTTGAGAGAGGGCACTACAGATATAGAAAGCTCGATCTGTTCATATGACAGCTATGTCTATTTGCATTATAGTGTGAACACATCACCAACTGACATAAAGGAAAAAGGACAAAAAGAGGAAGAGAGAATATGAGAGGGGAGAGATGATTTCCGGTTTGAGATTTGTTTTGTTTTTCACTAATGAGGACATCGTTGTGGGTAATATAATAGATGTTTATGTCCTCCATGACCTTATTTTTATTTACTGATTTTTTATTGAAAAAAAATAAAGGTACTGGGGTAACATTGGTTAATAACATTATAGAAGTTTCTGGTATACAATTTAATCATACATGCCCTGTATACTGCAAACACATAGACGCAGTCAACGGGACGGGGTTACCATAGATGAAAGGGCGTTTCAGGAGGATGAAGAGGGTAAAGGAGTCAAATATATGGTGAGAGAAGAAGACTAGACTTCGCATGTTAAGCTCCTTAAAATATTTTTGAAATCCTACATTTTAGGAATGTTCGTGAGAATATAGGTTACGGAAACATGCAGACGGCCAACCACTTCTGGCAGATCACAAAAACGGATGCAAATGCACTTGGGACAAGTAACCATGACCGCCAATGCTGTCAAATTTTGTGCCCTGCATGTTTTGACAATAAAGGTTCACACCAAACCTCTGGTGCAATATCACAGTGTGCGGGTGTGCTTCTGTAATCCGCCACGTAAACGAAAAAACTGGGGCTAAAGCATTTTGTATACTTGTTTTAAGTTTTGTCCCTGTTCCAGGAGATGAAGCTGATTAAGATGACATCATTCCTTGTAGGTAAGTTTTTGTGTGAGCATTTTGCTGTGGATTCAAGTCACGTACCCTTTATTTTCTTGGAATAAGTATGCCCTGACTGATTGTCTTGATTTGTGGAATCATTACTGATCGTTATTGATTTTTTAAGATAGCTAGAATCTCATTAGCTGGTCTTTAGAGACCTAGTATGAATTGAAGTGAACCGACATTGTATGGGGGAGCATGTTCGCCAGATGTCCGTTTTTGTGGTTGCTGCATTTTTAAGCACCCACTCCACTCTCCGGTTATATCTCCCACTGTTGGTCAGCAAGGAAGTAGGGAATTAAAGCTAATATTACAAATACACAAGGCAAAACATAATTAAGAAAATGTGTAAAAAACTAAAAAGCTACAATTTTCATAATGCAATTCAAAGCCCATTAAAAATGACTTTTTAACGATATGATCACTTGAGTGGTGCGTTAGAGCTCCCCGAGAGAGGTGCCTGCTCCGACCCGAGTACTGGCCTCAGTACTTCATGATGACGTTGCACGGTGCTGCGAATAGAAATAAAGTTGGCACTCCCCCTTCCCGCCTTTTCCTTCTTGCCCAGGCCTGGGAGTAGAGTAGGATTAGACATAGGGTTCCTGCTATTCCCAATCAAACATTCCTTCCTTGTCTCAAGAGCGTGCTCAGCTCTGGGAGATTAGTAGGGGAAGAATCTGTCACTGAACTGTTTCTAACAGGGAATCTCAATCATCCCTCCTCTGTTGAGCCCCATCTGCCTTGACCTTCAGTTCTCCAGCTTCTCCTGTCATTCTGGAGGCCAGCACACATGTTTGGGGGAAGGCAGGTAGCTTTCAGCTTCCTCTGTTCCGCTAAATCCTTTATCACTCATCTACCTTTTTTTTTCCTATTTCTAAAATTGTTTTGACCTTCCTGCTCTTGTCTCTTCTCCTGCTCTCTTTATCCCTGTGAGATTATGACTTTCACCATTTCGATCTCTTGACTCTCACCTTGGTTAGATTCCTGAAGACAGCACGAGAAAATGCAATCTGCCACTCTACACAGGTGGCCCGGAGACAGTGTTTTGAATGAGGAGGAAATAAGTCTCCAGTCCTCACCTTTTCCTCTACAATCTCCCCCTTCATTTCTGTCTCACTTATGCCTAGAAAGGTACCTACAAAGTTCTCTGCCAGTTCACTTCCACCAAGGCATTACTTGATATCAGCGTAAAGAATTAGCCTATGGAGGAACATTGCATATTGACTTTCCATACTCCAGAAGAAATACATTCCCGTTTTCATCAAGAAAAACAATACAAAAGGATACAAAGGAGTAACAGAATTTTTTTTAATGGGAGTCTAAAAGACCAAAGAAATTTGACTACCAAAGAACAAATAAATCTCGTCTGAAAGTTCAGACCGAGTCCATTGCTCAGGGATGGAGGACTGTCTGCAGTCTAACCTCATTAACCTGGACCGACTCAGAGAAACCGCTCCCCTCTGAGGTTCAAGCAGCTGGTATTATATGAATCAAAAGTTTCTTATTGTAGGTAAACAACTAAATGAATCAAAAAAAGGAGAACTTTTTTTTTCCAAAAAAATTTGCATTTTTACACCAATGCTACATTTTCATGGATTAGCCTAGATGACATTTCTGTGTGCTATCTATACTTTAAAAGACTAGTAGGAAAAAATCCATTTTGTCCAAAAATTTCCAAGTATCAGTTTCAATTTATGAAAAAATACATTTTTAAAAGCGTCTCAGTTGAGGGCATAAAGACAGGTTAAGAAAATAACCTGACAGTCAATTGTGCGAGATCTCTGAAGAAAATCATAAAGCAACTTGAATTACTATTTGTCCATACACCTTAAAGCTTTGAAAGCTGGGGAGACCCCAGAATAACACAGGAGACAAATTCTGGAATGTTTACAAATTGTTGAAAAAATAAATTCTTGAGTATATTATTTTTTCATAAAGTAGACCAAAAAAATAAAACAAAACTTTCAAATCCCAAGGAAAAAATAAACAGTAATTAAAAATCTATTATTAAACAGTGAGAGCAGCAAAATTTATTTTTTATGGCTCTTCAGAAACAAGGGGAATATTCTTAAAGCTATATATTTAGCAATATTTACTATAAACCAGCTCTGTGTACTGAACATTCCCAAAATAAAAATTTTAGAAATTTTATTTGATGTTAAATCTTTAACCAAGAAGCTGATACAGTAATATTCTTAAGTCTCACTAGGAAACTCAAATTGTTGAGGCTGCCATGTTGTTTTACCTGAAAGAAAGAAACTTTCTAGGTTAGATTATTTTTCTAGTTTCTTCTAGGGTTAAATAAGCAGTTTGCATATTAAATACTATCATTTATTGACTGTAGGTTTCTGAGGTGCTGAGCTGAAGGTAATGAGGCACAGAAAAAAGTTCTGATTTAACTGAGGAACTTCCCACATTATTTGAGAGTTGAATCTTATCACGAGTATTTCTTGATGGGCCTCCCGGAATAAACCTCGATCAGGCCTGAGGTCTGCTCAGCTTAGAGAAGAGCTGGGGAATTTGGCCTGTGCTTCTCAGGAAATGTTTATGAACGTGTTGGATCCACAGTCCTGATGAGGAGGCAGACCCAGAGGCGCTGTCTTTCCAACTATTCCATGGTGAGAGGGGGGGACAAGAGGGCTAAACCTCTACATGAATGTTCACGAAACTTCTCTCACCGGGTTGTACTCTCTCTGCACGTATGGGATCGCACACAGCTGTGCACCCCTAGCTCTTTTCACTACCGTTCTGTAAAAAGAGAAGTGAACTGTGTGTAATCTTCTCCATATGTAACGGGGTCCATACAGTTCCGTATCTTTTACGCTCAGCTCAGTGCTTTTAACTGTATTTGTTGGCTTCTTTCTGTAAAGAATATCACCGCTTCACTGTGATAATAATGCACTAGCGCTGATTTAGACTATTCAAGACATTGGCACATTTTATTGGGAATAGATCTGCTTTCCAGTACGATAAGACTTAGCTCCTGAAATGCAGGGAAGTTTGCAGACTTGAACTTTTAGTTCAACATGGAAAACACTGTTAACTCTTTCTGTCAAGATCCTGCTCTTCTACCCTTTTTTTAGTGTATTTTTTTAATAACTCTGCATTTGTTTGACCATTGGGAAACTCTCAGTATCAGCTTGGACAGTGGGTGACATCCACTGTGCCAGGCCCCTCTAGTTTCCAGGGGACGTGTTCTGTGACACCCACCTCCCACAGTGAGTGTCAGGTCTCATCCTGCCAGCCAGCTGTGTGCATCTCTTCCCAACTTTGCGTGCCTCATGGCCAAGCCAAGGGCACAAGTCAGCCGTTGGAATTGACCATAGCTACAAGTGAGGGCTTTCGTTGTTCTCTCCCTGAGCAAGTTGCTGGATCCATACCAGCATTCCAATGTCCCCAAGTGACCTATATGTTCATATTCATCTGGACCTACTTCAACATTACGTGTTAGCACAACTAGGGAAAAGGAAAATTTGAAAATGTCAGAGCAGCCCCTCTGGTCCTGAGAAAAGATGGGATTCTCTCCAATAGCACCCAGTCCCTCATCACCGTGCTTACCTGCGATGCCGCTCCACAGAATCAGGAATCTGGAAACTAAGCTGCTTCGTGTCTCCCGAACATTCTAGCTTAAACTCTTTTTATGCCAATACATTTTCTGAAAGGTCTCCTTAGAAGTTTGTTGTGTCGTGTGTTCACTTCTGAGTGGTTTGGTACCATGATAGAAAATGTGTAATTATTAAATTTTCAGACATAGTACAAGACACAAGAGATATTACAATGTATCTCCACATAATACAACATAACATGTATCCACAGCCCAACTTAAAGAAAATTAAAGCTTCCTGTCTTTTATGTCTCTTTACTTTCTGTAGAAGTAATTATTATTCTCCAGGTAATGTTTATAATTTCTCTATATTTCTTGATACATTTCTACATAATATATGCCATTCTATTATTGCTTTAAATAATTAAATAAAAAATATCATGACATTCTTTTAAACTTATTTTCTTTCTCAATATTTGTAAGAATTATCTAAGTAGATACAAGTAGCTCATATTTAGTTATTTTTATTGCTATATAATGTTCAATTTAAGGATATACAATATGTCACAATTTATTTATTCTTCTGTTGCCAACACATTTTTGCTGTTTTGACTTTCTTTCCTTTTTATGAAAACCGCTGCTCTAAACATTTTTGTAGCTGTCTCCTTATGTACACATCTGAGAGTTCCTCTAAAACATGTAACCAGGAGCGGAATTACTGGAGAGTAAAAACTGTGCCCCTGTAACTTTCCTAAATGTTGCCAAATTGCTCTCCAAAGTGATTCTAATATTTTACATTCCATCCAGCAGAGTAGAAGCATTCTGGTTTCTGCATAACCTTTCCTACATGTGCTACTGTTGTATTTAAATTTGGCTGGTGTGATGGATATGAAATTAACACAGCAGTTTTAAGTAAAAACATAGATCAGCATATTAGTAAGCACAAAGTAGCAGGAGAGGCCCAAAAGGGAAAAAGCCATTGTACCTCAATAAGGGAATGGATACACGGACAATGGTCTACTCAAGCAACAGAATACCACTTGGCAATAAAAAGGAACAAAATACTGTTCCGTAAGAAATATACATAAATCACAACAATGGTGACAGCAATCACCATGCTGGTTGACTCTATTAATCATAGGGAACTGCCCGACAAGGGGGCAGGGAAACGTTCTGGACTAGCAGAAATTATTTACACAGCTGGAACTGTGGGTGCTGGTCACACAGGTGTATATATTTGTCAAAATACATCTAGTTGAACATTTAAAATAGAATGTAAATTACATGTCACTTTTTAAAAAAAGAGTATTAGAAGAAAATAAAAGTGTAGATATCAAAAAAATATTGAGTGTGAATTTCATTGCCTGTTTCCCACCTCTACATTATGAAAATGAGTACTTAATTGCTTGCACAGCTCCCCAGGTTGCCTTTTTATTTTATTGTTGTCTTAAAAATATAGCCCGGGCAGTTGTGGATTGAGTGCCAGCCTGCTAACCAAAGGATCGCTGGTTTGATCCTCAGTCAGGGCTCATGTCTGGGTTGCAGGCCAGGTCCCCCGTGGGGAGTGTGTGAGAGGCCACCACACATTGATGTTTCTCTCCCTCTCTTTCTCCTTCATTTCTTTCCCCATCTCTGAAAACTTAAAACAAATTTAAAAAAATGCATACATTGATCAGAACAATGGAAGCAACTACAAAAATTTAGGGGGAAAGAATTTAGAGGAGCCAGGTGTAGAGAGAAGGCAACTGGGAGCAACTAGCTTGCAATGTGTAAGATATTGAGAGTCTCTGATAAAGAGATTTCCATACATTTTGTTCAGAGTTAAAAATATAGTCCTTCTTAATGCTTTTCAAAAGCAGCAGTAAAAAATTAAATTGTCTTCCAGTCATTTTTGGACGTCACACTGGTGTTTTATCTAAACATATTCTCTCTGCTGAGAATGACCAGGGAGCAGTGTCTCCTGAGACGGGTGGATGTGACGGGTTAAATTATAGCACATTTTTATGGCTGTTCTTAAGGCACATTGAACAAGGTTTCACCTTTTTTCAAATAGTAAGGCACATCCACTAGTTAGTTCATTTTAAATTAATTGTATAGGAAAACTGTGACTTAAAAATAAATGATAAAAATTTACATTTTATTTTGGAAGTTAAATGTACGTGCACTTTTAAGCACCATGGTATGGAAAGTATATAAAAGTAGCTTTCATTATTTGCTGTTCAAAAATCTTGCTATTTGTATTTTTTTATAACTTGGTGTTTTGTTTTTAGATAAACAAAAGAGGCCATTTAAAATTGCTTCAATTGTACTTTGTAAATATACTGTAAGTTTAGGTAATCATTATTTGCAAAAAGGCAAAAGTCAAATTAGAGGTGTGCCAACCCTGTGTTTTATTTTTTAACATTGATTTTTAAACTGAAAGAATCATTTTCGAATGATGGTGAAAGATAGCGACCTAGTAAAGATTATCCAAAAACAGATTTTGGATTTTCATCCATTGTATGCCTCTCGTTATCTTTAATTCAAAATCAATGTTCCTTATGCTTCCTGCTTAATGAATGGTCTAAAATGAGGAAACATTACAGGGGATATGACCAAAATTAAAAGTAGTAAAAAAAATTAAACACCCCTCAAAACCACCATGGTGTTCAGTCAGGTACAGGTGCGTCATAAACCCGTGAGTAATGCTCAAGGGCATGTCAGGCCACTCACCTGATCTCCTCCAGCTAGCTCCACACATATTCCATTGTCCAAAGAAGCTAAATTTTGTTTTATGAGTTGATTCATAATACAGAAATGGAAGCAGTAGTTGTCACGAATTTTCTGGAATGCTTTGACACATGGCTGGTCGTTCACAAACCACAGGGTGTGAAAAGTTGATCTATTCATGTTCTTGATCTTGGGCAAGACAAAATCAGCCCCGTGAAATAATATACCCCCTACCCCTAATGTCCTGAGATATATAACAGCATAATGTGCCAAGGTGCTGACCTGGCAGATGTAATCCAAATGATTACTTTTATGTATTTTTCAGTTGATCAGTATGAAATTCAGGCCTGTCCATAAGATTACTCTATGCACAAGACAATAATAAAATGCACTTCTGGGTATTTGTCCCAAATTGTTGACAACAGGATCTTGAAGGGATATTTGCATTCCCGTGTTTACTGCAGTACCATTCAAAATAGCCAGGAGGAGGAGACAACCTCAATGTCTGTAGTTGGATGACGAATAAAGAAAATGTGGTCTGCAGGTGCAATGGAATGTAACTCAGCCTGGAAAAAGAAGGAAACCCTTGTCACAGGTGGCAATAAGGATGACTCTGGAGGACACCACTCAAAGTGAAATAACCAATCGCAAAAAGACAAATATTGTGAGACTTCACTTATATGAGAGATCTGAAATAGTTAAACTCACAGAAGTAGAAAGTAGAATGGTGGTTGCCAGGGACTAGGGGGAGGGGCACATGGCAATTTGCTGTGCACTGGGTCATGCAGGAATTTAGAAAGTTCCTGATGTCTGCTATACAACAATGCTATGTAGTTAACACTACTGTACTACTTATTTAACACTCTGTTAATGTGGTAGATTTCATGGTATGTGTTTTTTACCACATGCAACAAATATAATTCTATGTTTATTAGTTGTAGGCAATTGTTCATATGAGTCTTAGTAGCTGTGAGGAAGCAAAACAGCCCCTTGGGAAAGTGGCATCATGGAGCGTTTGGGATCCTTGGGTCAGGAGTGGGTGTTAAGGACAGGTTTACCAGGAGGCTGACTCGGAGGCTGTCGTAGCATTCAGGAAGCTGCTGTGGGGAGTGCTCCTGGGACCAACACTGAGGGAGAGTAGAGGAAGTAGAACTAGACAGAGAAAGAAGCTGAGCTGCATTGCAGCCACAACCAGGCCTCCGGCAACGTAACAAGTAGGTAGAGTTGGGCAGCTTTTCAGAGTTGATCTGAATAGCACCAAGGGGTCTAGGCTCCCATACCCTTATGTCCAACAGTCATTG
>PVKM010010713.1:0-34456 GCA_004027735.1 Carollia perspicillata | reverse complement strand
ATAATAGTGAGGCAAGCTTACGATTATGTAGTACTCTATACTTATTCCAAGTGCGTTCACCTACATTACACCTCCTGTGAGGAAGGCAAGGGTGGTATTGTTATAGTGATTTTTAAAAGTGAAACATGCTCAGGAAGGTAAAATTATGTGATAAAGTTCTTACAGCTCATTAGAGATTTGGCTGAGACTAAAGCCTAGTTCCTAACCCCATGTCATTTTTCTGCGATTTTGCTTCCTTCATGTGAAACACACACTGGTAATCAAGCGTTGTCTGCCGGCTCTGAAGCCACCCTTCCATACTCTGATTTGTGGCCCTGGAGCTAGGACTCCGTTGATTTCTGTTCTTTACCAGGTGGCTTCTTGTTAGGCTCTACCAAGTAGGGGTACATGAGGGAGACTAGACATTAGGAGGGTAATAGTCTGTGTGCTGCCCTTGTCAGCAAATACCTAGCCATAGAAGTTGAATAGTAGCTTCCTTGGGCCTTCTCTGAACCAACCTCATCATACATTCTCAGAACCACCGCACCAGAAAGGCAGATCCTCGGTCAGAGCTCTGCGCTCCACTCTCCCTGTCGGCCTCTGGGTTCTGATAACCACGTTCCTCTCCTGTATTTCTCTAGCCTCAGAGGTGGTAGCTATTTCTTATAACTATTATACCATGTTACCTTAGGGTTGCCTTTGTGCTTTTTCAGCCCTTCAACACCCATGGAACCAATTCCTTATGCTATCTTCTCTCTGATGAAATACTTGGTTTGGATTTTGTTTTCCTGACAGGATGACCATATACTTAGTATCAGGAGTGGTCCAGGGAAACACACTCTCAAAGACGACACTCTGGCGTGGGTTTGGTTATACTATACTTGAAAGCAGTGCTGAACTCCTTGCATATGGTAGGTAGTGGCATACATTTAAACTGTCATCTGTGGTTGATTGAATGGAGTGTCTACTGAAGCAAGGTGTAGGGGATCAAATGGATGCTTAACTTGACTTGTATGGTAATTATGATGGCTAAAAAGACTATGGGAGGGATGTCCTTTTATGACAACACTGGGGAGCTTAAATAAAAGAAAGAACAAACTCATGTTCTAAACCTTTGTTTAAAATCACTGTTAGAGAACTGTGATTTCTGACAGTTCTAAAAGATTCCCTATTTCTTTTTGCTTTAACCTCACTACAAACAGACACAATGTTCCTGTAATTAGTTAACCTGGGGCACTCGCCATGTGAGTGGATGCCCGTTCTACCCAAGACCCATTCCAAACACCTGCTATTGCTTCTAGACCCATAACTAAAACCAGATCTCAGAATACTCCAGGGAAAAAAGAATACAGTCTGATACAGGATGAGATAGCTTGTATTCCAGAGTAATTATGAGTTTTTGTTAATTTATATTGAATAGTTCCTAAGAGCTTTAGATTAAAGAGGGACAACATATAACTGAATAATGCTCTACTTATTGATATGGTAAACTTGGTAGAAATTTATGAGTTAGTGTTTTAGTTTGGGCAGTTAAAGTAGTTCTAAAAGTGTGCTCGGTTCGTTAACTAAAACTTAGACTTAATGGTGGCCTACATTCGATGAGGTTGAAATTCCAGAACTGTTGCACAATAATAAGAAAAATTATCAAAAGTATATGGAAGTAATAGATATTTTTGAGGTGGGTTATCTTTTATGTCTGTTACAATCAATCTTTCTCCAGCCGTTACCACTGCGATCATCACCACCATCACCGTGCATGCACATCATAGTCCCAAATTCCAAAGGACATGTCTTTCCTCAGGCATTGGAAATACATTAATGAGTAGAATACCCCTGAGACTGTGTCTTCTATAAGCCTGCATTCACTGGGGACTTTGGAATTATGGAGGGGCAAGGTTCAAGTTACAGTTAAGGTAAGAACATTAGTAGAAGGCCACAGGGACAAATTAGTGTGAAGTATTTTCTTACCTGCATGGATTTTTTTCTGGTTGTAGATAATTGTCAAGATATTCATAGGAGCAAAGATATGGACACTTTAGACCTCATGCACAGCTGTTGACCTGAAAGATGGGCCAAAGATGGATGCACATTGTCTTTATAACAGTTTGCAAAGATCACCAGCAGCAGAAACAACCTAACAGGATCAACGTGCATCTTCACAGCCTCCCCTTTGGGTTCTGTCAAAGCTCCTTTCTGCATTACGTCAGTCCTCAGAGAGTACGCTGGCACAGAGCTTAGTGCCTCTGTTAGGTTGACTATTACTCTTAGGCTAGAAACCCGTTTGTGTCTTTGATTTCCATCTCTCTCTAGCTTTTCACTCTCTCCTGTCCATATTTCCTATAGTAAAAAGGAATTTACTTAGCATTACTCAACACATTATTCTCTTCCACACATTTGTGTTCCTAGCAGACCCAGCTTTTCTGTGTTACCTAGCCAAAGTACATCCAACATTCAAAACTCAGCTCAAGCGTCACCTCCTTTAATTCCTGACAACATTTTTATACATTTGTAGCATAATTCTCCTCAGGCTCCTATTACAAGGTCATATTATACGTACACATTTACACCTACTAGGCTGGGTGCCCCACGTGGAGCTGGCAATGTTATCCACTATTGCATGCTGCCTTTCAGGTCCCAAGTCCATGACTAACACACTAATGGTTCTCAGTACATATTCAACGAGTGAATGAAATACACTCCTCTTTCTGTTTTTCCTGTTGTTCCCACAGTATTGATCACAATAATGTCAGAGTCTGTAGGTCGATTGAAATAACGGTAATAAAGCTGTGTGTGGGAGATAAACATTGGTCTCAGAGTCAGCCTCTGGGATTTGTTAGCTGTGTGACCTTAAGAAAGTCCCTTAACCTCCCTGTGCCTCAATCTCACTTTCTCTAAAAGGAGGCTTATTATTTATTACTTTAAATAATTTTGTGTTTTCCAATTACAGTTGGCATACAATATTGTATTAGTTTCAGGTATCCAACCGAGTGATTAGACATTATATAACTTACTAAGTAATCATCCCAATAAGTCTAGTACCCCTCTGACACCATACGCGGTTATTACAATATAGGGGTAGGCAAAAATAGGTCTACAGTGGTTCATATGGAAAAGAATACAATAATTAATAAATAATAATGCAAGAATAAACTGTGTTTTGCATACTTACAACTGTAAAACTACTTTTGCTCTCCCCTGTACTATGAACTATATTCCCTATGCTGTACTTTACTTTTCCATGACCAGTCTATAACCACTGATTTGAGCATCTTAATCCTCTTACCTTTTTCACCCATAGATATGTATTTATTGCCATTTTATTGTTTATACTTTTATTTTTTTCCTTCTTAAACATTTCTTGTAATACTGGTTTGGTGGTGATGAAGTAAAAAGGGGACTTCTTTTACCTTCGTAATAATATTCTTTCATAATTCACTTCAAAATGAAATAAATTATTTTAGAAACAGTTTACTCTTAAATATTTTCTTTTTGTTCTTTATTTTTTACATAGTTTAGAATAATTATTTAATTATCACCAGTAAAAGCATTTTTTCTTTTGAAGATGATCAATGCTTGAAATGTTCCAATAAAAAATGTAAATCTTTAAATAATTTAGTATTGTATTAATATGCAAATTTTCACAGTAGTAATTTTAAATTGAAAATACTTATAACATGCTATTACAAAGAATTCGTCCTACGTTTAGAATCATGGTAGTGACAAAGAACCAAATCATAGTCCAGAAAGAATTCTTAATTGTTTTTTTCACTCAGAAAAATCATCAGACACGAGGGACTTAATGCCTGTTAATTCTTTCATTCAGCTGCTATAGAGGAAAATAGGTTTTTCACCCCTTGCTTATTTAGGTGTTTTAAATTTTGCCTTTGGTCCAAAGTAGACATTAAAAGATAAGGTGTGCCTGGCTTGCATGCTTTTGTACCCACATCATAAAATTACCTTTACAGGGTTACGTTTACTGAATTGACGCCATACCATCAGCATACTATGAGGAATGCTACAGGATGTTGGTTTATTATTGATAGATTGCTAGCAAGATATCCTTAATAGGCTTTATATCCTGCTACTCAACATGCTGTCCAGAAACCAGTGCATTGGCAATACCCGGGAGCTTATTAAAAAGTCAGCATCACAGACCTCAACTGTAGATGCGCTGGGTCAGAGCCTGCCTTCTAGTCAGATCCCCATATGATCCAGGTGCACGTTCAAGCATGAGACACACTGGACAACATCACCCAGTAGTGGCCTTTCTGTGAGAGTCCTCATCAAATTAATTTATCATAAACTTATTTATCATAAAACACTAAAATGTTTATGGCTACACATAATCAAGAAAAAAGCCTCTGTTTCTCCAAAACGAGGGATTTTTTTTTTTGTTTTTTTGCTGTTGTTATAGTTGTCTTTTAATCTTTTGAACACTGTATTGTGGTTGATCCTGCTTCTCTCTCTGCCTCGGTCACATCTTGCAGCCATGTTGGATCTGAGCACCATGTGGCAGGCTTTTTTTTAAAGCACTTTACTTACCCTTTTACTTGTTCATTGGGGTATCATCCACATTTTCATTTCACCCAGTACTTTTAATTTGAAAAAAAGTTGCTGTGTGGTGCACTGGATGCCTTCAATTTTTTGTGAAATGAAATGAAACATAAAGAAATAAAACCAACATAAGCAGCCTAAATATTTCCAGGATTTGAAACATGATTTGAGCATTGCAAACCCAGACCCCTCCCTCTTTGCCATCTATCCTTCTGAGCATCATCATTAATGTTTAGTATGAAGATCTCGAGGCACTCTGGGGATTACAGTTATCGGAGAAGTCTTAATTACATCAGCACACTATACTGGACTCACTGGGCCAGAAACATGGGCTAATGTGTTTCACAAAAGTTTGAAACAAGAATGGAAAACTCAAAAGATTTCTGATTAAATCAGAACATTCACGTCAATCAAAACATCCTAGTTCAGTACATCACTGGTGAGTATGAAGGTTTAAGTTCTTTCTGGACAAATTATTTCTCTATTCTTTTTTTTTTACCAGGTACAGTGATTTCCTGGGAATTTAGAAATCACTTACATCAAACATGTACTGATAAAACAAGTAGCAGGTCAATTCTGAGCTGATGTCAGGCTATATGTCTTCACCAGCAGGCAGCCAAATAGTTGAACTTATTGCCTCAGGAGGCCATTGAACCAACTATGGTGGCTGCATAATTTTATAACCAGCAATAAGGCTCACCCGTTATACGTGTTAAGAGAGGGGTAATCAAATCTTATGCTTCAGGGCATAAATTAATCACTGCAGGGGCCAGAAAAGAATCTCCTTTGCCCCATGAGCAGAATTGAATAATTAGGCAGTGGCTGTATTGATATTTTAAAAGTCTTCTTCATAAGCATGAACACTGGGTATAAGAACAATTCTGAGTCTTCGTGGGGGTGTTTGAACTCTTGATTGGAAGAGGAGGGGGGCTGCGAGCTGAGCAGCGTATTCTGGCAGACGATGGCGTTGGGCACCTTCTGGGTACCACACCGTTCATCCTGATTTTCATTAAAAGCTCAAAGCTCCTGCTATTAAAAGGTCTTCAGGCAGCTAGAGTAAATGGGCCTCCATGCCTGTCTGGGAATCTTGTGGTGGATTTTTATCTTTTAATCAAGACTCCTTGTAAGGGGGGGAGAGTGTTTTACTAATAGGTGAGATTCATTCTCTTTCTTCTGAAATTCACATTTTACATTTTAGAAAGACATATTTCCCCAGGATTGGGGGAATTAAACCTTGAGTTCTCTTACAGTAAAACAGGCTCAAGGGGAACCCTGTTAATCAAATGGCATTGAAGGCCAAGCGTAATCGACTGCCAACATAAATCTTCTCTGGTTTACCTATGTGGTTATTGAATGGAGCGTGTTAAACATGGTTTTGTGATAAAGCAAGGATACTGTATTCCCTGGAAAATGAATTTGATTTCTCACACCCTTCTGCTACACCTCGATATTCAGCAGTTTTCAATTTAGATAAAGGAAAATAACTTTCAAGTCATATCCCAGGAGTGTTCCTAGTAAAAAGGAAAACTGAAGAATAAATTATTTCCAAATAATGATGGCATCTGAGTGACCTAGATATTCAAGACTCCTAGGTAGGAAAGCAAAAACTTTATTAACATACCTGTTTATCGACCCCAATGCCCTTCCAGATGTTTGTAAAGTTGGTTTTCTTTGCCTTTCTCTGTTTTCACTTTGAAATCAGTCAAATATTATTTTGTGGCTGGGACAGCCCTGGGTGAGACATATTTACTTTTAGTGCAAAATAGTATGATTTTTCTCCAAAGGATTTACTGTATCATTCTGTGAGACTATCACTGAGGCAGGCCTGGAAGTTGAAATGAAAGTAGCAACTTTTTTCCTTTAGAGGCCAATAATATGGTGGGAAGCTAGGACATTCCAACTAAATATGGTTTAGACCGACTGCGAGCAGTGTCTTAATAAGAGGTGTCAGAGAGACCTGTGTGGGCTCAGAAAAAGGGCAGTCAGCATGGCTTGGCATGATTCTGGGCTGGCAGCAAGACTGTTGCTGGGCCCGAGGAGTACACATGAACTGTAGGAAATAGGGGTCTGTTGTGAGGGCATGAGAGTGTGAGTAGATGTGTGTGTGTGTGTTGCACATTTGGGGGCGTGCACATGGTGGGGGATGCAGATTATGGCAGCACAAATAAAGACTTGATTTCAAGAAAGAGCTGAGAATGAACTGGGAAGAACTGAGGATATGTTTTAACAATAACAGGGAACAGGATAAGGTAAGGAGAAGGCTGATCCTTGAGGAACTTGAATGCCAGGCTAAGAAATGTGCTACAGAGATTAGGAAAACCATTGATTATTTTGAGTAGACAAGTGGCATGTCGAAAGCCTATTTTTGGAAGAATAATATGGTGACCCTCTGGAAGGTGGGCTAATGCAGAGAGGGTCTGGGGTCAGGGATACTGGTTTGAATGCCATCCGATTGTGAGACAATTGTGTTTATATTACCTGCCATTTACTTTCTGGCTGCACAATCAGAAATTCTACTTGATCATATTGTTTTCTTTGTTTGTTTGTTTTCTGAACGTTCAAGGCTGTCCCTTGTTAAAAGAAAGATGAGAGGTGGGTTTTGGTTTATTGGGTATTTGCTGATGTGACCATAGTACTGGTATTGCCTCTTAGGTCCTGGAATCAAGGCCCTAGATTCTATGTTTAGATTGACAGTGAACACAATTAGGCATGCTCAATTTCAGGATTACTTCTCTCTCTTCTTTTTGAAGTAAAATATCCAACATTTTTACAAGGCTGATTTCCTGAATTACGTGTACCTTCAATAACTCATCTAGATAATACATCTTTGTGTCAGCAACTATTGTTATCTCTCCAGGTTTCATATTGCCCCATTTTCATGGCCCTCTAAGATAGCAAAGTGAATCACCTGCTCCAACGAATGAGCAGTGCACATTCCTCTGAAAAGTCAGCCAGTGTTGTGAGAGCGCCCACTGAATGAAGAATTCTCCCTCTGTGGCTTGAGAAGATGCAACACTGAGACGACTGGTTTGTCCTTGGTAAGACTGCAGTAGAACGGAGGAGAGAGGAAAAGCACAAATTAAGCATTTAACTAAAACCTAAGAAGACCCCTAAAATAGTAACAGCTCTGAATCAAATAATTACTCTGTAGCAGGCACTTCACAAACATCATCTCACTGACTCCTTGTATCCCCCCTACGGATCGTGTTATTGGCATCTCCAGTTTTGCAGATGAGGAATCTGAAGCTCAGAGAGGCTGGCTGTCTTGCTCACGGTCACACAATGGCAGAGCCAGAATTGGAACTGTGGCTCTCTAATTTTTGAGCCAGGCCTCCTTTCATGCTGCAAATTTTAGTTATAAAAAGCACCCCCCCCCAAAAAAAAAAACAGCCAAGGTTACTGTTTAATTCCAAGTAAAATGATTTGGAAAGGTTACATAAAGTCATGATTTGAAGGCAACTGGAGTTTTAGAAAAAAAGTGACTAATTAGATAAGTGTCTTCAGGAGAACTTTTTTTTTTTTTTTTTAAGGTTGTATTTCTTTCTTTCTAGAGAGAGGGGAAGGAAAGGAGAAAGAGAGGGAGAGAAATATCAGTGTGTGCTTGCCTCTTGCATGCCTCCAATTGGGAACCTGGCCCACAACCCAGCCATGTGCCCTGACTGGGAATCAAACCAGCAACACTTTGGTTCGCAGGCCGGCTCTCATTCACTGAACCACACCAGCCCAGGCAGAAGAACATTTTAGATCATGAAAATGGCAGATTCATAAACTGAACACAATAGATGTAGGAGTGAGGCAGTAAACAGGAATAGTCAGTTGAGGTGAAAGATGGAGGAGGATGTGCCCCAAAATTAGGAGCATGACTAAGACTTGCAGTCCTGGTTAGAAAATTGAGTGCTGGGCTCATGTAATGTGATTGACAATGCACACTGTGATGATGGTGTCTCGGCCTGCTGTGGCGCCGAGTGCTGATGGGGTTTATGTTGTGAAGACCACAAACAGGGAAAAGACAGGGAGAAGGATTGGCATCTCTAGGTGGTAAAAAAACTCAAAACATTCTTTAAAACTCTCTACAGCAGTAAAGTAATATGAGCGTCATGTAAACTTCAGCTACCTCATTTCAGTATCACCCTCCAACCCCCAACAAACATCAGGAAGCCCTGTCATGCCATATTTCCTCCAAGGTATCCCGGAATATGACTTTAATCTAAACTTCTTTGTAAAAAGTATTAAGGAAGGAATTTAGCTTACATAAATTTTCTAAATCTTGAACTCTGGGGCTAGGATTAATGGATTGATGGGAGAAAAATCATCAACATTGTTTCATAACCTCATGCAAGGGTTCATTTAATAAAATATTCACTGATAAAATTTATAACGTAGTAGATTTTGATTCAATTTATTATATCGCCAATAATTAAAAGGAATTGTTCCTATACAATACAGAAGAGTAAATATTAAAGATATTAAGGATTTGTTAAGAGTACGAAAAGTATGTTTCTGTGCTTTCAATTGCCTTTTAGCTATTCTGAACTCCTCAGCTTATGGAGTTAAATGGGTATCCCTGAGATACATTTGTGTTTCTAGGCTGATGAACAGTGAAGGGTAACTGATGAAGAACAGGGTGGATATTTGGCTAGTATGCACCAGCGTTAAAACATTTAAATGCATATGTAGTAATTGGCTAATAGCCACTGCCTGGGCCATCGGAGTGTTCCCCTCACCCTGCTCCGTCCCTGCTGCTGTGATGGAGACTCTGGCCAGTCAGGCCTCTGGCCCGTCCCACAGGGTAATTTCCTCACCTACCTGTGGTCCAGCATCTAAAATGATGACAAACACAGCAGGAAAGCTCCAGAACCTGCACCCATCCTCTGTGCATACAGTTATCAACTATTTAATATGCCAAAGTAATTAGTTGAATGTGATTGGAAATGTGTCCATTTCTTCTCTTACTCAACTTGCCTGATTCTTTCCTCTTCTTCTACTTTTCTTCCCTTCATAAGTTCCCAAAGGAGCATAAAAGCCTGGCTCTGTAGATGACGCACTCTTTCCCTTGAATTAAGCATGCCTCTGAGCATGCTGATTTCCTAACTTCTTGCTCTATTTTGTGTTACCACTTGTGAATAAGGAAGAATAATGACAAACATTTTGTTTCATACATTTGTCTAGTTTTAAATTACTTTGAGAGTAATGAATTCTGGATTTCTCTAGTAAATATTAAGCCATAAATTTAAAAAATGGGGTTGTGTGTGCATGGGGTTGACTTTGTTTTTGTGTGTATACACAAAAAGCATATGATTTGTGTGTGTATACACATGCACATATATACACAGTCATTTTGGCTTGATGATTCAGGGTTTAAAAAGTCATAACTGTTCATATATTCCTGACACAGTATTTCTTTAGGTGCTTATAACCTTCCTTATGATGTGGCACCATTCTTTCTTCGCACTGCTCCTTGAAATGCATTTGCTTCTCTCAAAACAGTATTTATACAGTCATACTTAATGTGAAAAAGAGGTCTTTCTTTGCACATATTATATGTAAAGTAGGCTTGAACTCAGCTTTTGATTAAAATGTACTTGTGTGGCCTTCTAGCTCATCTTTAATTGCATTTAGAATTCCTTTCTGTGCCTGTACTGAAGATTGCAAACCAATATTAATAAAGTAGGCTTAGGGTAGTGTGGCACCTGAGCAATAGGTTCTTGACAAAAGTTATTTACTTAACTAGAGTTTCATTTCGAAGTTAACATGTCTCTGTGCTACTTGAATAAAGCACTCATCTGAAAACTCTGTTAGACATTTTAACCCAATTTAATTTATTCCCTGAAAGTTTAATCCACTGCTGAAGAGAGTAGTTGCAAATTTTCCAGAGTCACAACCCACTGAAGTGAAAAATGCTTAATGACGTCATAGGTACTGAGCTTCAAGAGTTTAGTTAAAAATCTTCCTCAAAATGTAAAACGGGGGGCAAGAGTTAATAGGATATTTTATACAGTTATATTTCATTTTTACTCCAAATCTTTGTAAAGACACTTGCATCTCTACCATTAAAACTGTATGAAATGAGTTACTTAGACATCTCAGGAAGTAGGGAGAAAAAAAACACTTAAATTTTAAACCATAAAAGCAAATCTCTTTTGAGCTTTGGCGTTTAAGTGGTTCATTCAGGCATCCTCCATTTTATGAAACTCCATTTGTAATCACATCAAGCAAACAAAACAAATATTCGGTGCCGAGCATCCAGCGTTCTGCCCAACGAGAGGAAACAGATCACAGAGTCGGGCACAGGGTGCTTTGGCTTCCACGTGACGCCAACCCAGACTACAGTTCATTGTGCAGCAGAAGCCTGATTTTATTGGTTATTGAAATAGTTTTGGTCTGACTGCCAGAGAGTGAGGATAAAAACTGGGGAGGAGGGAAAATAAAATCTGAATTGACTTTGTTTTTGGCACAGTAGAAGGCATTTTGGTTCTCTTTGTGGTCTCCTAAAAATCTAATTATTCATTTGGCAGCTTTGCCCCTATAGCACAGCTAAATAGTTGTTTTAAAATATGCAAAGCACAGATTTCAGATTTAATAGGCGATAATGACCACTTTATAGCCTGGCAGGTCATGGCCTACTTGGCCTGCTTACAGAGATACTGCTTCCTGGTTCAGTGCTCAAGAGCTGACGACGGCTCGAGGCCAGCAAAGGTGTCGTTGACGTAATAGAAAGTACGGGTTTCTATGGAACTCTAATGGGATCCTCTGCACAGAATAGATCAAAAATGTCATGGCTGTGGTAGTACCACTCTGATGGGAACATTGCCCTCTCCTCTTTCGTTTTCTGAAAAAAAGAAAGAAAACAAATGCAAAAATCTATGGTTTGAATCAGGCTTCTTTGTAAAGTAATAATTTTATATTCTAAAACTAGGATTATTAATGAAAATCTTATAACGCTTCGGATACTGCCACTTCAAAGAGTTAATAGTTCTCTGGTTGCCAAAATGACCTGGGAAGTCACCATTTAGGCAACACCCGTGGCCAAGGGCATTTGCCTTAAAACCTGGGACATGAGCCCGTGGCCTTGCTTCAGAGTCCACACTCTCACCATTATGCCAAGATACTTAAAACATGCCCTTTTTCTACATGAATTTAAATTATGGAAATTAAATTATTTCATATAAAGTTAACTGTGTGAATCGATACAGTCCTCTTGATGATGCAAAATAAACCAAGTTAAAAGAAGTATTATTAATATCTACTATTCACTGAGAAGAAACATCCACATATATTGTCTCTAATTCTCAAAATAATGCTGTGGCAAGGGCATTAGTTTATCTAATATTTGATGGGGTATAAATTGAGGTTTAAGAGATTATGGCTTTAAAATTGTTATTTGGTCATGAAGCACCTGCTAGATATGCAGTTGTGTGCCTGTGTACCTGAGCATATAATGAAAAGTGTGATATGCTAATCAGCTCTTTTTGGAGAGTGATGATTCAAGTTACATTTCAACTTGAAGTTCTACCTCCAGAGTTGAAGCATGATGATACCTCTGCTTGGTCAAGGTTAATTAGCTCATGACTATTAAGAGACTGGACCACCATGTATACTCTTGTTAGATAGAAAGAGACATAAAATCATCTTTCCTTTGGTAACAGCAGAACAGCAAATCCTAGGACTTGAAGTCAGAACCTGAGTGTTGCTTCGCGAATATGTGATTCTAAGGAAGTCTCTTTGCTGGTGGACCTCAGTTTCCTCTACTCTGTCTTTGAGTTATTGGTATCTATATCCCAGGAGTGGTGTTGGAGATCATTCCACACTCATATAAGATATTAATATGTATGAAAATGATAAACACTATGCAAATATAATTTTAAAAATCTTTCTGATTAAAACAAATTTGTCAGCCTCATATGGATACATTTAGTCAATCCAGGAAATCATTTTTTAAAAAAACATTAACTTCATTTAAACAAAATGAGAAATGAGAAAGGCTAAAAATGATAAAATTTAATGAGTTTATTATTAAAAATAGTAAAACAGTTATATATAATATAAATTAATTACCTATGAAATTATATTAAATAGCCTGATTTACAAGGCTGTGATTTCACATAGTACAATAATATTTTTTCTCTCAACATCTACTCAAAGCATTGCTTTCTTCACTCTCAAATCAGGGAACACTCTTTCCTCTCAATCATCTCTGTTAATCAAAAACTCTAGACTTTTCTTATAAAATTATTTGCAGGGTACATCAGACAAACGCCAACTGAGGAATAGTGTACAAATTAACTGGTCTATGATCTTTACATTTTACACAAATATAAAGGACAACAAAACAGAAAGAAAGGGTCATGACAACTTAGTGCAATGCGTGACACAGGATTAAATCCTGGGTGAGAAAAATTAGTAAGTATAAGAGGTATTATTGGGATAGAAGATGACATCTGATATTGACTCTAGATTAAACTATAGTATATATGAAGATTAAATTTTCTGATTTTGATAGCTATATGAGGGTTATATGAGAGAACATAATTTTTTCTTAGGAAAATTTTCCAGAACCTCTTTAAGGGTAAGTGGACAGGATGTATCCAACTTACTCTGAAAATGAAAAAGTCTGTATAGACATATACATACATACATGCATGCATAAATAAGAGAAAGAGAGCAATAAAGCAACATAGGATCAAGTGGAATTAATTGGTGAATGCGAATAAAGAGTATGTATGTTTCTCGTAATGTTCTGTAAGATGGAAATTATATCAAGATTTAAAATTACAAAAATATATAAACAGAAATATTTGGGCATATTTTCTGGGCATATTTGAATTACATGGATCATCCTTGCAGTCTATCTGAAGAACCAAGATTACTTAGCAAAAGGTCATTTCACTTAGAAATGCATTTCTTGACTGTTTAAAACTAACTGACACTTTGAGAAAAACGTAAATCTCACACCTTCTTTTAACATTATGTCAAACTGTAACATAAACATTTTGATTATAAGCAAATCAATGATACCCGTGGAATATGCTCTTTAATACTGAACACATCCCGACACCCCCCATGTCAGTGTCGACATGATTCTCGGCACCTGCTGCAGCTCACTCGGCTCTGGCTTTCCTGCAGCACTCTCTGCTGAGAATCACAGTCTTTCCAGGCTCGTAGCAGGAGGGCAGCTCCAAAATGCTGGGACCTTTATCCAGGACTGAGTAAGAAGTACTGATGTAAGTTTTCTAGAATGAAAGGGCATGCAGATGGATGAGAAGTGAGTAAACTGACTTCCCTGGGGGCAATTTTTTGAAAATTTAAAAATCCTAATTATGTAACAAGTACTTGCTCAGTGGATTTATAGAAGAGAAAACCTGACAGACTTTTGCTTCAACTATGCTTCTTTTTGTTAAAATAAGTCTTCTGAAATTAGGAACAAATAAGGCTTTTAGAAATAAGTATAAAGCTCTATCTCTTTTAGAGGCTGAAGAATAATTCCCACTCTGTTAGAATGTGCTTACCTGAAAACCTGTGGCAGTGTTCTCATTTTGATTCTCCGGTCCATCAGAGCAGTTATTGTGGAGACTAAAGTCTCAGCAGGTCTGAGTACTGTTCAGGGGACCCAGTCAGTGCAGGGGATCCTGCCAGGCATTGTTAGTGCTTCTGCGTTAGCATTGGCAAGTGATGCCAAATTTCCATATCCCTTTTTTTTCCCCACAGAATTAAAAGACTCTTTAGCAAAGATAAGCCAGTTTGTTAGTTTGAAGTTGACATCCTAATTTCCAGAGTTTTGGTGAACTCTGAAGTAGATATAAAGCACCAGCTGTCGATAAAAGGAAACGTTGGAACAGGAGAGGACGCCAGAAAACCTTCAGTGCAGTTTTAACTCTGCCCTGAGCCATCTTAGGAATTTTAAGTGAATTACTTCAGCTCTGTGGGAGTCGGCTTCCTAAAGCATAAAATAATTTCTAAGGCCCCTTTCAGCTTCAGACGTTTTGTGATTCTAACTCAAAACAGTCATGGGCTTCCACTATAGAGGCACAAAGCAGAAATGTCCCAGCTGCACTGTATTTATCTACGTTCAGTCCCGCTAGAGTAATGCCACAAATGCCTTTAAGGCTCATATTTTTAATAACAGTTACGTTTGTGCTGTTAACAGACACTTTTACAGCTCCATTCCTAGCCTTCGCAAACACATCCATAAAATTGGCTGTATTGCTTTACATTTATAAAACCCCACTGTGTTTTTCAAGCAAATGGGTGTTTTTGCAAGGAAATAGTGTAGTATAGGTCTAACTGCCTGTTAAAAAGCAACTATTATTTGTCAATACAAATGTCCACTTGAATAGCACAAAAAAAAATGCCCCTAGAAGGTCTGGCAGTCTCTGATTGAGTGCTTATGGGTGTCTGTTTTTGACACTCATAAGCATTTTCTTTCATTAGAGTTTTAGGATTAAATTTCTGGACATTCAAGAAAGAAAATCCAGAAGGTAGCGCTAACTTTTTGGCCACCATGGAGACCACACTCATCATTTAATTAAGTATTTTTGATGTTTGTCAAACCTCCAAAGTACAGTTATGTTCATCTAGGCATTATTATTCTTGTTCACTTTTTATTTTTATTTAAATGGAAATGCTCACATTTATTTGGAGATTTTGGATGAAACATTCCTGACTGGTTATAATGGCTTGTAGCAGTCATTTGCTTGTCTTTTCCTAGAAAAATATCACCTTTTCTCGTGCATCACTGCGCATGTTTACAGAATTGCACAAAGCCTGCATGAAGGCTTACAATGTAAACACATTTATCTATGCAAGAAAATGAACCATTTATCTGTACACGAAATAAACTCATCTACAAAGGGATATCAGCATATGTGGGTAGATGATCCATTCCAATGTGCATTTATTCATTCTACCGATATTTGTAGAGCACCTATGTGGAACCTGGCATTTAATCAAGTGTGATAAACAAAAATCATGACCAATGTACTAGATGGATCCACCATGAAGATGACAGCTTTAGGGAAATAATATAGATAGATAGATGGTAAATAGAGATATGGTATTACTTTTATGAACAAATAGTACAGGTTACTCTGAGAGGACCAACCAACCCTGTGGAAAGGAGGTTCAAGCCGGGCTAGAGAATGAGCAGGAATTCGCTGAGCAAATAGGTAGAAAGGATGCCAGGACAGGGATCGCCTGTGCAAAGGCCCTGAAGCTGAAAGAAAGAGAACGCACAGAGTCTGCTGTGAACTGAACTTGGATGCCAAAGGGAAGAGTAGCTAAGGTGAGGCCGGAGTTGTAGAAACATGTTGCATTGACTTAGACTAGTCTGTAAGTACATAAATTTAAACACTTTATCACTGAACACCTCTATCAGGAATCGAAGCTTCAACAGCAGCTGCTTTCATTGGCGATGGCTTCTGCAGCAGTTCTTTGAGCAATGGCAGTTTCTTCCTGGTCCCTGCAGCCCAGGGAGGAAGTGGCTCCCAGGGTCCTCATCAGTTAGCAGGAGCCACGAAGGTTGCTGGTCCATCTTTTTTCAAAGAGCTCTGGGACCCTTAGTAACGCAATTTTGTGTGACTTCCGAATCACAAATAGACAGCTGTCAGATGTCCTACCTGTGCCCTCTAGTGGCAGCAGGAGTATGACCCCACTCTTTGGAGAAGGGTAATTAAACATTTCTCTGAGTTTGCAAGTAAGCAAATGTAGAGACAACCCAGGGGAGGAAAGACTACCCTAACAACCTGTCCTCTCCCAGTTCTCCAGGGTAGCTTCGATCCACAGTGTTCACAGCAGGGCAAGTTACTAATACTGTGGTAATCATTTCACAGCCCATTCAAGACCGAGGGGATCTCACGGCTCTGACCACACACACGTTTTCACCCAACGTCTCTCGTGACCGACTTCTCTGACAGCATCTTTGGGCGGCTTGAGTCTGCTTGTTTCATCTCCTTCATGACCCATCCTCTGTGGTATAATCATTGGGTGAACATTCCTCTTTGATTTAGTGAAACTGTTCACTTAATTCCCTTGGTAACAAAAGGAGAAAAGTCTTTTTCCTTTTGGGGCTCCAGAAACACCACTCAGTTTTATATATGATGAGCTTAAAGCCACAGCACCTAAATCCCAAAGACATCTTTGTGCTTGTATATGAGACTTTCTGCCTATACATCCTTTTTCCTTGACGACTGGCTCTTTGATGTGAGATTCCACACACCATGCTTTAAGAAATGAGGAATAGGGGAGGGGTGCATTACGACCAAAATGAAATCTAGCCCCAACTAGTGGACAGCAGGTGCATCTGGTTCCAAAGCTGGCAGTCGCTGGATAAGAGATCTGTGGATGACAGAGTGTTTACCCACTGCTAGGAATCCTGCAAGGAAGAAACAGAAGGTCCAGGCTAGGTGCCAGTCTTCTTATGGGAGGGGTATTAGTAGGAACAGGTGGCTTAAGAGATTTCAAGGGAATTGTTTTCTCACGGACACCGTGGCCTTTGAAGTCCCCTTGGCACATTAGTTGTATCTTCTCTGAACTGTGCTTAACAGCTGTGTGGGACCTAGTGCTCTAGGCTGGATGTGGTTTTATCACGTCCTACTCTGGCCAGGGCATGACCCCAAAATATTGGGGTCCAGCCTCAGCAGCCTTTGGTGAAGGGCCGAGTGGTTCATTCACCGTGCCAGATATCATCTCTTCCGAGAACATGGGAGATTCCTAGTCCACGCACTTTGACAGGAGTGTGGAGGAAATGTATTTCCAGGATGTTTGCCCTATTTCGTATTTCTGGTTGACTGGCTTATTGTCTCTCCTGAACCTGGGAAGCTCTGAGAAGTGTCCACTTGATGGGAGAGAGACCCTAGGAGAATTTTTGAAAAAAATTTGGGACCTAAATGGCACAGGGATGATATTCCCCTGCAAACTCCTCTCTATCACTTCATTCATACAGTTTCTTCCTTTGTCATCTATTGAAAGACTTCCAGATCCACCTTTGGATAACCAGAGGATATCAAGTATATTACTTCTAAAATTTTCAAAGTTGTAGTTTCCTCAGGAATTTGAGCGCCTACTGGATTGGATATACAACTATTATTACTCAATATATTCTTATACACCTTTGCTGTGAGTGAGAACATATGTTCATATAGGTTGCTGAAAACAAGGTTGGATGGTGAGTCAATCATTCCTCATTTGGTCCATTCTAGAAAGGTATGGGCCTTGTTTGACTTATGGAAGCTATAAACTTCCATTAGCATCTATATAGCAAGCTTTATTATACACAATCACTGATATTTACCTCGAATTGAGAAAGACCCTGGATTTAATCCAGCTATTCCTTTATATACTGCATTTCTCTTTCCTTAAAAAAACATCTAAATTTACTGATATTCAAATCTCGTCATCAGTAAGTAAAAAATGATGCTCAAGTGGCTTTTTTTTTCAGCCAAGAAATAGTGTTTCACATTATTTTAAATGGTTTGTTCATTATTATAACTACATACCCAGGGGCCATCATATGAAATACTCATACATTTTAAGTGGAAATAATATAAAACACTAATAAAAGAAGCAACATTTATAATGCAAACTTGGATAATCTGTAATTATGTTTTGAGAGAATGGATTAAGTGGGCCTATGTGGAATAGTAATTCTTAATTTCTCATCAATGTTAATGTGTCTGTATGTCAAAATTTATGTGTATATTTATATGTTTATACAGTGAGCATGAGGGATGGGACAATATTTTCATAGACTGAAAAGTTCTATTCTTTGTGGCAGAAACAATAGTTTGTGGTTCTTCACAAGGCATGTTTTCCCCCCTTTGGTTAAAAAAAAACATGAACATTTTTATAACTGTCCCCACAAGAAAAGGAAGGAGTCGAGGGAAAGCTAATTATTATGGCTCTAGAAACTTGTGCAAAGCTCAGTTACCCAGGCCTCGGAACCAGTCTCCAGTGCAGAATGTAGGCAACAGTGGGAACCCTGTGTTAGAAGTGAGCCATCCTTCATGGGATAATGGGAACTCAGGGGTAAACACCTAAAATTTTTAGCTGCTGGAAGATTCTTCAAACTGGTAGAAACATACTATCTTTCTAGTTCTTCAGGATGGCATGCAATGTCTATGTGGGCCAGAATGACTTCTCCTAAAGTTATGGAAGAGATAAATTATTGCCTACAGTTGCCAATGCTAAATCATTACATAATCAGTACGGTCTCCTACCACCACCTACTGCAAAAGATGGCCACAGTATTCTTTCAATTATACTAATTTCCACCTTGGTTTGTTTGGACCATTTGAGCAGATGTAATGTCACCAGTCAGAAGACAGGAATAGAATAGCAATGTGTGATTTGAAAGCCTCGTTTTCTTCCCTGCACCCCACTGCAGGATTTCATAACCTAGCTAAGCACAGTAGCTTTCATGTGTGGAACTCATACTATTTTCCATACTTTATATGTAAAACTTTTAACTTCATGAAAATTCAATGATTGAAGTATCCTCTCTACTGTGTAACTGGAGAAAGCATGGCTGTAAGTGGTTATTAGTGATAGAGGAGCAGATTTTGGATTTAGCTCTATGGTCTCTAGTGCAAAGCCCATTCTCTTCGTTTCTAGGCAATACGTGGCCTGCCGGCACCAGCTGGGTTGAGGCAGAGGCATGGAGTTTCTTTTCTGCTTTTCCATTCTTCATGCAGCCCTGCAGCTCCTGGTGCACTGCTTTGTAGCAAATGGAAACGATGTACTTTTGATGTATTAAAACACTAACCCATTTCCTCTGGCATAGCACAGGTAACACAGGTGCTCCAAGTATTGCTGGTGAAGTGCAGCCTCTAAACTTGAAAGAGAGAAACCTCCGAGGGCCACACGTCCTCCCCTCCAAATCTCGATTGTGATTAAAGAATCAATGAGTCTACACTATTGAAATAAATATACTAAGACTATAAACTATACAGATAATTTATCGAGTGCTTACTTTATGCCAGGTACTCCCTCTCCCAAGTTACAAAATGGAGACAACTGTCCTTGAACAACAATAAAAAAAATTTAAAAAATCCCTCAAAGAGTTTATAGTCCTCTTGGTGAAACTTTATGACAAAGAGCCTAACATATTTAGATATATCTGTGCTTTTCTCTACACTAATTTAAAAAGGGGCTAGAGAAAGCAAGGGCATATGTAGCCCACCTTGTAAGGTTTTACAATGCCTGAAATAGAGAGAATCCTAAAACTGCAGTGAGGTAAATATAAAACAGAACCAAGTGAATGAAAATATGACTGGCTATCACACCCAGTGTAAGCTTATGGCCAATAAAGACATTTTTAGGCATGAACAACTCATATAGTTGATTCCCTATGAACTTTTTCTAAGAGAATCACATAAATCTCTACAACCATAAAAATGAAAACACAACTCAAGAGAGGAGGGGGGGCGAGGTGTATGAAACAACAATAAGCAGAAAAATCAATGGAATCGGGCTAAAAAATAACTGTAGGTAACCTGGCTGTGAAACAATGCAATGATTAAGTATCGACCACAAAGGTGTACAAGAAGTAGAAATGTGATACATTCATATTACAGAATGCTATATTTCCATTTAGTAAAGATGTTATTGATTGAAAACACATAAAATGCAATTCATTAAGTATGACACTTTTTATGTAAGATATTTATATATGAAAAAACTAAAAATATTTAGGAATAAAGAAAGACTCGACGGGTTTTACCTTATGAGAGAGAGGTGGGTTTATAAGGGAGCAGGGGCTGATGATGAAGACAGGCTTTTAATTTTTACTTCATATCCCATAATGTTTTAATAAGTATGTAGGAATGTCGAACTGCATGATTAAATGATCTTTAAAAATAAAGGATGCCCCCTGTGGAGTAAGTAAGAAGTATTTCTTTCACTTACCAGCAGTGATATTTGACAAGCTCTTTTTGAGCTTTCATGTTGGCATATGTAGGCTGAAGATAAAAATATTGACCTCAACCAGAGGGCAGAGGGGAGGGAATTTCAGGGGGAAAAGGGAAGGGATTATAGGAACAAGGATAAAGGACACATGGACAAAAACTAAGGGGGGTGGAAATGGGAGGGAGGTGGGGAGCACTGGGGGGTGGACTGGGATGGGAGTAAAAGACAGAAAAAAAATATATTGACCTCAAAGTTTTTAAGTTTGTATGCATATGCATGTGTATGTGAGGAGGAGAGAGAGAAAGAAAGAGAGCATGAGCACACTGTGTGATTGAAAATAAGATCAGAGCCATATGTAAAATGCTAATTGCAATGTCTGGCATGTAGTGTGCCCTTAACCAGGAGCAGTTAATAGTATGCAACATATATTCAACATGGTGAATCATAAAACTGCCAAAATGATGTTGTAATCATAGGGCAAGGCCATTTTGTTGATTAGTTATTCACTGATGAAAGATATTACTTAAGCATCAGGTTCTTTAAAATTTTTGTTTGGCTTCAAGTATTCATACAGTTGATGAAATAAATACATGATTTTCAAAGCAATTTGAGATTATTTATATTGAACAGTAATAGATCAACAGTAAAATGTGCAGGTTGGTAGAAATTAGAAGGCATCTTATTGCTCTTTTATAGACAGAGGTACACAAACATCTGGAGACACCTCTGGTTGGAGATCGTATATGTAAAGGAAGGTAGTTTTTGTGTAAAATCTCATAAGGCCAGGAACATCATAGCGGTTCCAATAAAGCTGGAGAGTGGTACATATTCCAAAGTGCTGTCTTTCAACAATTACTAAAAAGATACTAGAGATAGCAATGTGAAAGTATGGCCTTAAGACATACAAAGGAGTTTGATCAAACCGTGGCAACTCTTTACGTGCTAACACTTCCAACATCCAACATCCAACATAGGTCGTTTTTTTCTCCGGCGTCTTTTACAGAGTTTCTACCCCAGACAGACAAGCTCCCTTCATTTTAGACCCTGTTTTTGTTTATGGTTTAAAGAAAGAGCCATTCTCTTTACGCCCATTTAACAATGTTTTCAAAGTAAACATATAATTTAAAATGTATATACCTCATCATGTTAACAATCTTTATTATTCTCTGTGTTTCTAAAACAATGAGACCAACGACACATATAATTTATGGAAATGGTATCATCAAATCAGTAAGCCAGCTCCTTTCGAATGGGTATTGGCCACTGTTGACATGGAAAATTATATTCAGTTAGGAAGTGCAGTATATTTGGTGTTTTCATTGTTATAAAAAAATGCTTGATTGTAGAAAAAGGTTCACAATGCCTTGCCCTTTTGGAATTGCATTAATCTGAAGTTGTCTGGTTTTTCGTTGTGCTCATCTTCCTGCCATACCTCTCCACTTCCGTTACCACTCAGATGTGCTGACATCAAAGGATCTTTAGGTGACTTTTAGAAAGAAACTCTTTTAATATGTTTATCAATGGTAGAGTATGTTCTGGGCACAGGTTTTCTTTTACAATGGTGATGTTTATTCAGTAAGACTCAAAATCCATTTCTATTTTGTGTATATGTTTACGTGTTTCAAAGATGAAAGTTTGTAAGACATAAAGCAGTATGATAGAATGAGAAAGGTGATGATTTCTGATAGCATTTGGATGTATTAAGCTAGTTCTTCTTTCTCATCTTGCATTATCTTTTTACCACTATCCCAAGTAGCTTTAATAAGGTGGATTGCAAAAGTCAAGGGGCTTGTTTTTAAGTGCATTTACTATTAGACTTTTCCTTGGAAGTTAAATCTTGCCCATACCTGACTTTCTTTATCCTCTCCTGCCTTGCTTTTTCTTCAGTAATCCTCTTTTGTTTCTATCTGGCCTGGCTCCTATTCTGCTTGTCTGCAAAGCACTGACATTTCTTACATATTGCCATCAGCCCTCCTTTTTATCACCATGCTATATCTACATAGTACCATCCACTCATGCTGCAAAATCAACATCACCACCTCCTCATTTTTCCAGACCTTCGGATCCATCTAACAAATGTCCTTTTAAATAGTCTCATCAGTGCTGAAGAGTGTGGCTCAATGGGTTGGGTATTTTCCTGCAGAGGGAAAGGTGACCAGTTTGATTCCCAGTCAGGGCACATGCCTGGGTTGTGGGCCAGGTCCCCAGTTGGGAGTGTGCAAGAGGCAACCGATCAATGTTTCTCTCACTCGCTGATATTTCCCTTCCTCTCTTTCTCCCTTCCTTCCTCTCTCTGAAAAATAAATAAAAATTAAATCTTAAAAAGTAACAGCAAGTAAATAAACAAATAGCTCCATCAGAACAACTTGTAGGCACTTCAATGCCCAATGTCCCTGTGAGATTTAATTTTATTTTCCAGCTAATTTGTTACTCCTGTATCCCTTACAATATAAGCAAACTCATTAACTTTTTCATGTTTCTGTTTAGCCAATAAATCATCGAGTTGAGTTAATCCTACCTCTGAAATACCTCATATATCTATTTATCTTTTATTTTTTTCTCTGTCACTACCTTGGTTAAGGATCATTGACTTTCTCAAATCAAGTATTGCAATTAATTATTTAACTAGTCATTTTTTTCTTCAAGGTCTCTCCATACCAATGCACCCTTTAAAGTCCAATCAGTGATTCTTCTAGAGCCAGGATGACCTACTTAAAAACAAAACAGAACAACATTTAGTGGTTCCCCATTACCTGTAAGACTAAGTTTAACTGACTTTGCAGAATATTTACAATTTGACCATAGTGTACTTTGTTCCAGTTCTATTGATGTCTTGCAAGTCTGTTTCTCTTCCATATCAATGCTCCCCAAGGCTTGGAAGTAAGGACCTATTTTCCAGTCTTACATTTGGCATGTCCTTCTCAGCTCTATTCTTTTGCACATTTTGTTCCTTATGCTTAGAAGAACTCCTCTTGTCTAATCTGCTCAACCTCTAAGCCTTTTATCTCCCAAATCTGAGGATCATCTCTCCTGCTACAACTTCTCTACATTTAACTTTGACTGTGCTTGTATACAGTATTGGTCACATCACACTGTTCTTTGCTTAATTGAGTCACCCCATTAGACTGTGAACATCTTGAGGGCAAAGACCGTGTCTCATTTATCTTTGTATTCTTGTTATTTAACTCAGTATTAGAAGATTCTCACTGTGTAGTTATTGAATTAATAAAACAACATAAATTGGGGTTATTTAGACTAAAAGATCTGGCAACTTTCCTAAGGACCCTCCCTGGTTTTTCATGATTCGTGATTGATATTCTCTTATACACATTGCCCTGCTCCTCTCCTAATCTAAGCAAAAGGGAAGGGAAGAGAGAATAAGAATATTCAAAATAGCCCTGGCTGGGTGGCTCAGTTTGTTGGAGTGTCATCACAGGCACTGAGAAGGTTGTGGGTTTGATCCCCAGTGGGGGCTTGTACGGGAAGCAACTGATTGATGTTTCTCTCCTACATTGATGTTTCTCTCTCTCTCCTCTTTCCTCTCTCTCTAAAATTAGTAAATATATCCTCAGGTAAAAATTAAAAGAGAAAAGAATATTCAAGACAGTGTTGATGATTGACAATTAGAGCTGAAATCTGCTTGGATTCTGTACCCAAACTGAGATGTTCCACGCAGGGTGTCCAACCTGTGCCCTGTGGGCTGCATGGGTCCTGGGATGCCTGTGAATGAGGCCCAACACAAAATTGTAAATTTACTTAATACATTAAGAGGGTTTTTTTTTTTGTGATTATGTGTTGCGATGCATTTAATGTGTGGCCCAAGACACTCTTCTGCCAGCGTGGCCCAGAGATGCCAAAGATTTGGAAACCCCTGTTCCAGAATGTTTTCTTGACTGTCAGCTCTACTGGGAAGAAGCCTTTCATGCCATCCCACTGAAGGCAAATCAATCTATTGCATCTTACGTAGTTAAACAGTTTAATGGCTGAACTCATGCTCATTGTTTGCTAAGTTTTACTATCTAATCATCCCACTATATATATATATATATATATATATGGATGTTTCTGTCTCACTCTCTCTTTCTCTCTCTCCCCTTCCCCTCTCTCTAAACGCAATAAGAAAATGTCCTCAAGTGAGAATAAAAAAAAATATGCTTTCTTTTTAATTATTTACTTTAGGTTTGGGTTATGTACGGGAAAATTTTTTTTTCAAAAATACTTTTGCCCTCAAATCCTATTATAAGTAATTCATTTACATAAAATATTACCCAATGGGATTCAGAGGACGATAGTACAATAGTCAGTAATACTGATGTTGAACACTCAACATAGTTCAGGTACTGTCTTAGTGCCTCAAATGGAGTATTGTGTTTAATTTTCACAACAGCTCTGGGAGGGGACGGGCATTCTTCTCCTATTTTACGGAACAGCAGCGCAAACAAGTTGAGCAGCCTGCCAGCATCATGCAGCTGTGACAGATCACAGCCTGGCCCGGGATCCAGGCAGTCTGACTCTGGAGCTCACGTTCATGATTATTACAGCTGTGGAAGGCATCATTTAGAACTAAATTTCTGTTCTACCTGAAAATCAGAGGTTTATCCATCTGCCGTAGTCTTATCATCCTTTTATATATATTGGATCTTTTTCCTTGAAATCATATCTCCTACTTTCACATTTTTTCCCCCTCCCCACCTTCTCCCTCCCCATGCCACTGGGAAACTGCACTTTAATTCCCTTTTGCCTCCTTCTTTGGGACAATCTCATTACTGCTTCACGAGCCAGCGCACCGTGGATGTGTCTCATTACGGCCCCTCTCCTTCATCAAGCGTGTTGGTGCTGAGATTCAAGTATCCGGCTGGTACCGAGTGTGTGCTGCAGTTGTTCTTTTTGCCACCCAAAGAATGGTAAACTGTGTAATTCCAGATAAAAACGAGAGGCTAGGATATGCATTTATTCTCTAATTTTCTTTTAGAATAGGGCATAAATATGTAGGCTGCATTAAGGACAATGCTTATTTAATTAGGCAAGTAAAGGTTTGGATGTTTGACCAAAATCAATTAGATTTCGATGAAACACAGCAAAACAAAAGCACTCACACACCAAATTCAAAAGGTCTGTACAACTCTTTTCATTAGTGTTCACTTTAAATTTTATATTTTGGATACTCTGTGTTATAGAAAAATGATATATTTTGAAATACACTTCTCTTGGTAAATTTGTAGAAAACTTTAGTTGTTTCCATTAGTTTTGTGATTATAATGATTATTACGCATTAACTATGGAAGTATGAAAGGTTATGGTTTTGATATTAAAATAAACATTGTCCAACATAAGACTGGCTTTATTATCAGACAGAGAGGATCAGTGGAAATCTTCACGTTTTTCTCTTTAAGAAAATGTTATGTTTCTATGCATCGTCCCCTTCCCCAAAGAGTATTTCATTTCCCTCTCAATATTATCCTTTTAAGACTTAATATTTAGTTCTTGTTAAAAAAATGGATTTAGATAAAGCAAGCATTTTGCTATTGTCAGTCACCTGCTCCTTGAGTGTGATCCATTTCTTCTTGAATGATGTTTTGGCCTGAAGAGAATCTATAAACAGGAAAGCGTTCGGGTGCTGGGGAAAAGAGGAGAGGCGAATTCAAGAGGTGAGCAGAAGGGAAGGGGAAATATCTAGAGTTGACAGCAAAGACAATCTTTTCTCCATTCTCAGTATTTGTCCCAAGATCAATCATGGCTCATCTGATAACCACCTCTGATTCCGTGCAGGGGAATTTGTCCCTTTTGGTTAGGTGACGTTTTTAAGAATCCTAAAAGTGACTGTGCACGAAGCAGCTCTGTGCTTCCCTTAGATGTGACCCCACCCCCACCGTAATCTGTCCTTTATTTCTGTGCCTCATCCTGTCCCTAGGATCTGTTTTGCTGTTGGTCATGTTTGTCTTTCCTTCACTAACTTCTGTGCGCCATAGCCTCTGGATCTTTCTACGAGGGCATTGCTATTGCCTTGGCATCACAGCATCTGCAACTGGACCCAGGCTGGGAGCCCAAAATAGTTGACATAGCTTTTTGTATTAGCCTCCTAATCTTTTAGTTTTGGTTTTTCAGGGTGCAGTCATGAGACATAAATCCACGATAAACCTCATTTTCTCTCAGCAGCAATGCATTTATGTGGGGCTAAACTTACAGGATTTCTTGAGCTCAGCATTAATGGAAGAGAGCAGCCTGGCTGGTGTTTTTTCCCAGGTGGGACTTTCCATTCACATTGCCTCAGTTTGAACTGGGGAGAGAAGAGACTGCTTGCTAGCTGGTAGCTGGTAGTAAAGAGCTCAATGACCCTAAAGGATTTTTGAAAAGGCAAGATTACAAGATCTAAGTGACTTTGTTTTAGCTTATGTTGCCAAGGTCTCCTACATGTGGGAACCATCCCATGCAGGTTCTGAGTACTTCACTGTATTCCAGAGCAAAACTACTCTCAGGCCAGACCTCCATATATACCATTTGGTTACCTTCTTTCTTTAATTGTCTTGTCTTCCATATCAGCTTGGGATTCATAAGAATAGCTAAATTGAATTGAGCCACGCCTACATGCCAGCCACTGTTCTGAAGGTTTTACATGTCTTAGATTCAGTCCTTACAGCAATGCTACATTATTAGGCATCATTATTATTCTTGCTTGGTCAAAGGCATGTAATTGGAAGTGGCAGAGCTAAGTGCAGATCTCAGGGAGGCTGGCCCTAAAGGCCATGCTCTCACTCCCTCGGGGTGAGGATAGTGTCCTCTTAGCACAAGTGACTGAGTAGAAGTCTAGTCTCAGGCCAGGGCTTTATGCCAAAAGAGGCCCCTAGAATGCAGATTTAATTCTTACTGAGCCTGAGCTCTCCAGGAATGACTTCTCATTTTGAGACCAGTTTAGAAGGAGACTAGAGAGTCCAGAGAGGCTGCTGAGTGGTAGTGAGGTTCAGGTCTGAGGCAGGATTCAGAATTGGTTCTGAAGGGGCCTGGCAATAGAGGTTTATTGTGAAACTTGGCTTTTTAATGGGCAGCTGTGGGGAACTTTCTTCAATCGCCTTACCCGAGAACAGCCTGTCCACGTCTTAAAGGATTTATTTGTATTGGCTGGTTTGGTTCCTGCAAGTCCTGACTCTGTCCCCTCCTGTCCTTGAGCCCTCCACGTGAGGATCAGAAGTCACTGCTTTAACTTTAGGCCCGTGAGGCCATTGTGGACATGCAGTTATTTCTTTACATAAGGGCTGCTATAAAGACAATGCTTATGGAATCGCGCAAGTACAGATTTGGCTGTTTGATGAATCAGATTCGGAGTTTCTCCAAAACCCTGGGCTAGCTGGGGATCTCATTCTTCCTAAAGAGGCAATAATGGGGTCCCCGGAGAACAGTTGCTGGATGTGACCCTCCCAGTCCAACCTGAAGGGACCTCTCTGTTATTGAGCACATGTTTGTTTGTTTTTGCTTCTCTACTTTGACAATGATGTAGAGGGCGCTGTGCAGTAGATGTCTTCATTTATGTCTCTCTTCCTAGACCGCATGTTAAAACCCTTAAGATAAAAATTCTGTCTTATGTAATTTGGTCCTTACTTGCAATAGGTGATAATAAGCATGCTATTTTGTTTTGATCAGTTAAAGTGTGCTAGAGACTCTTTGCACAAGTATCAACTTTCTAGCATGATCGTGCGTGGACTGACACACCTCCATGGGATGTTGGGTGATGCATTTCAGAGAGTCACAGTTTCAAAGCTTACAGTAACTTTGAAGTAGAAAAATAATGCCATGAATTATAAAGTTTTATTTTAAAAGTGTTTAGATTTTGGTGCTGAGAAGTAATTACTTTAGCTGGATTAATGTTTGAATTCAATTTGCTTCATTCATATTAGATGGCCTTTCACTCCTCGAAGTCAATGTTTCCACAGTCTTTCAGTCATGTTTAGTGGGGTTTTTAATCCACCTACACCTCCTCTCTCCCATCATTATGTAAAAAAGAAGTGGTATTTTGTTACATAGGAATAAATATTGGCCAGATGCTAAAGGTACTTTAGGAAGTGTCATCATTTAACTGAGTCTCTTTGAAACGGCTTTGATCTGTGTGTGAAATTTTCCCAGATGCAGAGATGTAAATGCCATTTTCTGTTCTGTTTTCAGGTCACATGTGCCAATTTAACAAATGGTGGGAAGTCAGACCTTCTAAGATCAGGAAGCAGCAAATCCACACTAAAGCACATATGGACAGAAAGCAGCAAAGACTTGTCTATCAGCCGACTCCTGTCACAGACTTTTCGTGGCAAAGAAAATGACACAGATTTAGACCTGCGATATGACACCCCAGAACCTTATTCCGAGCAAGACCTCTGGGACTGGCTGAGGAACTCCACAGACCTTCAAGAGCCTCGGCCCAGGGCCAAGCGAAGGCCTATTGTTAAGACGGGCAAGTTTAAGAAAATGTTTGGATGGGGTGATTTTCATTCCAACATCAAAACAGTGAAGCTAAACCTGTTGATAACTGGGAAAATTGTAGATCATGGCAATGGGACATTCAGTGTTTATTTCAGACATAATTCCACAGGTCAAGGGAATGTATCTGTCAGCTTGGTGCCCCCGACGAAAATAGTGGAATTCGACTTGGCACAACAAACCGTGATTGATGCCAAAGATTCCAAGTCCTTTAACTGTCGCATTGAGTATGAAAAGGTTGACAAGGCTACCAAGAACACACTCTGCAATTACGACCCTTCAAAAACCTGTTACCAGGAGCAGACCCAAAGTCATGTGTCCTGGCTCTGCTCCAAGCCCTTCAAGGTGATCTGTATTTACATTTCTTTTTATAGTACAGATTATAAACTAGTACAGAAAGTGTGCCCCGACTACAACTACCACAGTGACACACCTTACTTCCCCTCCGGATGAGGATGAACGTGAGTTCGGGACTGAAGCCTGAGGAATTATAGGTCACATGACAGGGCCGTTACCTCAAAGAAGAAGGTCACATCTGTTGCCTGGAATGTGTCTACACTTCTGCTCTTGTCAACTGGCTGCAAACACGCTAGTGGAAAACAATCTGATGTAACTCTGCCCAGTCAGCTCTATCTCTCCGTATAGTTGTAAATCATCACAGATTTTAAAGCCACACTCGAAGACATGATTTCACACATAGATGTACACAAACACACACTTGTACACATTTCAGCTTGCATCTGTCATGATTCCTGTCGAGAGGGCTTTCATTGTCTGACTCATCATGGTTCAGGATAAAAATATCATCAAGCGAAAGGATTAACTAGACAGTGAATGGTTTCTAACCCTTGCTGTTGTGGAAATCTCTTTTAAAGTCTTGAGTACATGCTAATCAATAGTCCCCACTCATGCATTCCTACTGCTTGGAGTAGCTGTGCTGGTCAGTACTACTGTAGGAGTATATGCTTGTTCACATGGAAACTATATGTCTTTAGAGTTCAGTATCCTTTATTTTATGAACAACAACAAAGTGTAGTAACTTTTTTCCAGCATACAGTAGGCACATTCAAGGTGATACAGGATGGCTGTTTTTTTCTATGGAGGGAGCCTGTTCTCAGTAAAGATGAGCAAACATTTGGAATTTACATGTGGGCAGACACAGGATTACAGCATTCATCATCCGCCTTCGGACTTCGGCGAAGCTGAGACCAGCGAAAGCTGCTTAAAACAAGTTCTGATCATTATGTAAGAAGGGAAATGCCTGACAGACACCATGTAAGTTAGAAGTGTCTGTCTTATCTTTACTACACATATTGTAACAAATTCAATATCCTAGTCTTCATTTGTATGAATGGTTTGTATTGTACATAGTTTAACCAAGTGTTATTTGAGCTGCTTATTAATATTAACTTGTATTTGTCTCTCTGCCTGTTATTGGTTAAAAAAGAAAAAAGGATATGAGGAATCCATTTTATCAATGTAGCTGTGAATTCCATTAAAAAAGAAACTTAATGTACAAAGCATTTATTCAGCTCAAGTATTGTTGAAAGCTATACATATACGACATTACAGTCTGTCTGTATTTAGATATTTTATTTCTGGACAAAATGAAATGTACATAAAATAAAATGCTTAAAGTTGAGTTTCAATATGTACTTGTGTAAGATGATGATTTAAATGGTTCTGACAAAAAGAATGTGTTGGAAATACATTCACGATTTTGCATCTCATATCTCTAAATTTGTATAGAACTATCTAAATTTCTATTAGTTGCCTGGTCAAAACAACTTGGAGGTTTCAATCTCAAGTTTCAGCCACGTTCCATTCTGGAAACTGGTTGTGGTGTACAGCATTGCACACGGTTTTGGTTTACTGTCAGGCCAGTTACTCAAGAACACCAGAAATCATTGAGTGTAAGAAGATAATCGAGGTCTCCTAAGTTAATTGTAACTAGTTGGATTTCTTCTTGTATAGAGTCTTTATTTACTAGGGGGATTGAGAGGAAGGTTTTTTTTTTTTTTCTTTAAAAAAAACTCAAGGTGTCTGAAGATTATGGCTGATGTTCTACTGTAATAACCCAACTGAGAAAGTATAATAGCAGTGGAAGGCTTCAATGCTCAATTTACCTGCACCAAGGGAGGTAGACTTCTCTCCATGGCGCTGTGTATGGACATTGAGCCTTCTTTGAAAAAAGTAATTACTGTATACAATCCCAGCAAAATAAACAGAAGAAGAAAAATGTAAGGTATCTCATTTTTAAATGCACAAATTGGGGATTAGGATCTGAAGAGTTTCAAAGGTCAACCAAAAAAGCCAAAAAAGAACACTAACACATTCTCATCTTCCCTTCATGTTGCATAGGGACAAATATGTTTTCCTGTAGAAAATGAGAGTAGGTACTACAGGGAACTCCAAACCACGGAGTTTTTAAAGTGAGAACTCTGATTTAACTAATGACAGCCTTCAACAGCAAATCAAAGACATGTCATCTTGTTAAATGTCCATCTCTCAACATCCCCAGTGTAGCTGGACCACCATTTATATCAATGTTTTAATTAACTTACCATGGGATTTCGAAGCAAAGTTAAAACAGGCCCTCCAGTGTGATGGGCACTGAGAGGTTCAGGAGTTCCATCTTCGGGGCACACTGTCCACAGATAAATCTTGTTATTCTAGGGTTTATTTATCGGAGTGATAATGTAGTTCTCTCTTAGTGAAAAGGGGAAAAGCTGAGAGGGAACATAATGTGGGGGGATCATTTGATCTGTGGACCATGATTTTCATTATTCAGTCAAATTTGTCCTTTTGTTATCCAAAATTCAAGATGAGATGAAAATATGCTTTGAGCTCCACTTCCCTGCACTGCTCTCCAACCTCCTTGTGAAATTTATTTTAAATGTTTACAAACATTCAGAACATAGCTAACTAACTGACATTCAATGAGCTGAACAATTTTTCTGTAGTTTTCTCTTCAGAAGAAAAAGAAAAAGAAAACATAGCAAACTTCCAATAAGGTTTTCAATTTTTAAAAGTCCAAATTTTCAGGACTTTTTTTCTGGGTCTGTACACACTTATCCTGAACTCCTTTATACCAACACCTCTATCTGTAATATAGGAAAGCCCTGATGATATAGAACTTTGATTCAAAAGGCGGTTTATTTGTATCCAGCATACTCTTCCTGGTTTAGACATGGAGATGGGTGAAGGAAGATGATGAATAAGAAGGTTCAAAGGTCTAGATTAAGAACTTTATTAGGACAACTTGTTGCTTCAAGACACTGGTTAAGTTTTAAGGATGCTGGAAAATTGTTTGTTATTTGGCCAAAGTAAACTTTAAACTGCACTAAGGAAATCACCTTCTCTAGAATCTCAGCTATGATGTCACACTTTAGCTAAGATACAGAAAAAAACTTCAAGGTGGAAAGAGACGACATCTGACGACATCTGATGTGAACATGGGTTTGTCATGGCCTATTGTTTGTTTCAGAAACATTTTAGTAAGATTGCAACTATGAATAAATTATTATTGCAGCTTTTTGCCTCACAGAAGAAAAATTATACAAGTTATTGGTTTATCTATGATAAAAACAATGAATTGTCATCGTATAGCTATAATGGGCGTTTCTGGGTCCATTGCACTTGTGAGAACTTCTCTGCATGAGTAAAAAAGATACAAACTGTTAATAGTTCAGCACTGAGGTTCTGAAAGTTACTACTCTGCAAGTGATTGAGATACTTGTTATATTTAAAATGCGGACTGGGAATCTTCAGGTTCCTACATTTTAGCAATAAACTGTAAGCCATATTTTTGCACAGAATAGATTAAAAAATCATGAGAAGCCTGAGAAAGTGTTTGTCTTTTCCCTTTCCTCCATTGCTTTACGTGTAAGACCATAACCCACAGAAGTAGCTCTTTGGGAAAGCATTTGCGTCTCCACCATCAGCTCTGAGTGCCAAGTTTCAGCCTGAAGCAAATTCCAATGGCTGTATTTAGAAAACTTTGAAAGACTTGACTGATGTACCAGTTTCAGACATTTATTAATATTTATTCAATTATCTATTTTATATTTATCTTGTTCATTTTATTTAAATACAATGCAAATCATTTGATGCATTCAAAAATTAAAAATTTAAAAACATTATATTTGCATAAAAATAATTACTCTTTACCTAGTTTGTAAGTAACAAATATTGAGAACCTTAATAGCCAGAACTGAATCCTGAAAAACTGCTGGGTCAAGCTTTTCTCAGGAGTCCCATGCATATTGAATGATTTCGGGGGTTGGTAGCATAAGGAAAACAATCTTTCTTAATAAAAAAATTGCAGGGTATCACTGTTTTTTGTATTGGATTCTATCAGAAATATTTTGAAGTAACAAATTTATAATCGCTGATGGCAAAGAACAGAAATCCCATGAGAGAGTTTTCGTTTCAATTTGTCTGTGCGAGCAAGGTCTAGAGAGACAGCCTAAAATTAGGAGCAGCTGGCCAAGTGTCCCAAGTTTGATCAAAAGCACTTTAATATTCATAGCTCTGCATTTGCAGGAATAGGCCTTTTATCATTGATGGATTGGAGAATGGCTTTAAAGGTCCCAGAAGTGATGGATGCAGATTTACAAACCTTCTATCAGTGGCTGTAGTGGCTGTTGCCATCACAGTTTCTATTGGAGGTGCCAGGTGTTGGTTCTCCCACATTCTAACCGATGAATTAAACACACAGCTAAAGATCTGTTCGCATCATATACCGGTGGCGGGTGCCAGCCTTCTATTTCCTAATTCTAGGTCAGGCTTCCAAAGAGACAACTAGGATGTTACTGCTTTCTAATGATCAAATTCCTTGACTCAAATACAGAAGTAAACTGTATTTGTATTTAAAGAAATAATGCAAGAAAGTTGTTAGGGTGCTGCTGTTCCCAAAGAAGTGTTTTTTAAAAATAAATTATTTTTGTTACTGCTTAAGTTCACTCCATCAATTTTCTGAAAAGCAATTTTATTATTAAAGTTATTTTTTGCCTTTTATAAAAAGTTTTAAGTAGAAAGCATAGTCAAGTGATGCATCCTAAAAGGGTAGAAAATATTTCATGGATTTTTAAACATTTAGTATAACTGACTTATAACACTGTATTAATCTCAGGTATACCTGAGCATAATGATTAAATATTGTATATTATGAAATGATCACCACAATAAGACTAGTTAACTTCTGTTGCCATATATAGTTAGGAATTTTTTTTCTCGTGATGAGAATTTTTAAGTTTACTGTCTTAGCTAGTTTCAAATGTGTAGTGCAGTGTTATTAACTATAACCACCATACGTATATTACATTCCCATGACATTTTATAACTGGAAGTTTGTACCCTTTGACCTGCATCCACTAATCTGTTTTCCATATTTTTGAGCTTGTTTTGTTTTGTTTTTAGATTCCACACATAAGTGAGATCATGCAGTATTTCTCTCCTTTTGATTTATTTTACTTAGTATAATACCTTCGAGTTCCATCCACCAATAACATAAGGAAATTGTTCTTTTAACAGAGAGAAAACCAAATTCCAGTTTTGCACC
>PVKM010010712.1:0-34472 GCA_004027735.1 Carollia perspicillata | reverse complement strand
CTCATTTCCCACCCCCACCCCCACCTTAGTTTATGTCCATGGTCATACCTATAAGTTCTTTGGCTTCTACATTTCCTATACTATTCTTACCCCACCCCTGTCTATTTTGTGCCTATAATTAATGCTTCTTATTTCCTGTACCTTTTCCCCCATTCTTCCCCCTCCCCCTCCCCACTTTTAACCCTGCATATGATCTCTGTTTCTGTGATTATGTTCCTGTTCTAGTTGTTTGCTTAGTTTGTTTTTGTTTTTGTTTTAGGTTCAGTTGTTGATAGTTGTGAGTTAATTGTCATTTTACTGTTCATAGTTTTGATCGTCTTCTTTTCCTTAGATAAGTCCCTTTAACATTTCATACAAAAAGGGCTTGGTGATGATGAATTCCTTAAACTTGACTTATCTGGGAAGCACTTTATCTGCCCTTCCATTCTAAATGAAAGCTTTGCTGGATAGAGTAATCTTGGATGTAGGTCCTTGCCTTTCATGACTTCAAATACTTCTTTCCAGCCCCTTCTTGCCTGCAAGATTTCTTTTGAGAAATCAGCTGATAGACTTCTGGGAAGTCCTTTGCAGGTAACTATCTCCTTTTCTTATGCTGCTTTTAAGATTCTTTCCTTGTCTTTCATCTTGGGTAATGTAATTATGATGTGCCTTCGTGTGTGCTTCCTTGGTCCAATGTCTTTGGGACTCTCTAAGCTTCCTGGACTTCCTGGAAGTCTATTTCCTTTGCCAGATTGGGGACGTTTTCCTTCATTATTTTTTCAAATAAGTTTTCAATTTTTTGCTCTTCTTCTCCTTCTGGTACCCCTACGGTTCAGATATTGGAACGTTTATAGTTGTCCTGGGGGTTCCTAAGCCTCTCCTTATTTATTTATTTATTTTTTTGAATTCTTGTCTCTTCATTCTGTTCTGGTTGAAAGTTTATTTCTTCCTTCAGGTCCAAATGGTTGATTTGAGTCCAGGTTTGCTTCCCATCACTGTTGGTTCCCTGTGCATTTTCCTTTATTTCACTTTTTATAGCCTTTACTTTTTCCTCTATTTTGCAACCATATTCAATCATTTCTGTGAACATCCTGATTACTAGTGTTTTGAACTGTGCATCTGATAGGTTGGCTATCTCTTCATTGCTTAGTTGTATTTTTTCTGGAGCTTTGATCTGTTCTTTCATTGGGCCATTTTTTTGTCTCAGTGTGCCTGTTACCTAGTAAGGAGTGGAGCCTTAGGTATTCGCCAGGGTGGGGCAACCCATGTCGCTGTGTTGTAATACTGTATGTGGGGGAGGGGTCCCAGAGGGAACAATGCTACTTGCTCAGCTCTTGGCCAGCTTTCAGTCACTTCCTCTGCTACCCATAAGCAAATTGGGCCCTTCTGGTGCTGATTCCTGGGTGGGTGGGTTTATATACATTCTAGGACACTGTGGGTCTCTCCAACAGACTCTCCTGTGAGGCTGGGAGTTCCTCCCACCACCGCAACCCCCACAGGTGTTTTGGTCAGAGGTTTTGAGGCTTTATTTCCCCTCGCTGGAACCCTGGGTTCTGTAGTCCGTCTGGCTCTGCAGTTGTTCCTCCGGGTTTATCCGCATGCAAATGTAGGACCACTCACTCCACCAGCTTCCATCTTGCCAAAAGTCCTCTCCACCCCAGCTGCCCATCTCTGCCCCTTCTACAGGTCTGAATGAATGTTTCTTCCTTGGTTGTTGGGCTTCCATACTGTTCGATTTTCTTGTAGTTCTGGTTGATTTTGTTTTTAAATTTGTTGTCCTTTTTTTGGTTGTACAAGGAGGCCCAGTGTATCTATTTATGCCTCCACTTTGGCCAGAAGTTCTAGGGATTCTTTAAGACATTATTGTGCTTATTTTAAGGTCACAATTTAAAAGGCTCCATAGTGTTTCCTTAGTAATACTTCCCCTGCCTTTAATATCATCGGTCCGCCTTTCTTTTTATTTATTCTTCCTCAACACCAAATTCCTCCTGATGTTCCCATGCATGGGAAACAACAAAAGGAAGAAGTTTGATACCTCTTTTTAAGTCAACACAGTTACTTCTACTTCATAGACATTGTAGAAAGGTGGCTTTCACAGGGCATAGCATTTTTCCTGTTGACAAGGGGCCTACATAAACAATGAAATCCAGCTACTCCTCAAGCTAATCAAGTAATGGGAAACATGTGTTCAGAAACAAACAAAAAGATGGCTAGTTGTGGTCAATTCCAAAGTGATGGTCTCCCACCCACCCACCACCACTACAAATCTAGCATTGTGTGTCTTTCATTTTCTAAAAACCCTATCACTTCCTCCATTGATCTTTCCTGGAGATGAAAGGCCAACTGATATGTAAAAAGATCACAATGTTTAATATTCAAATATTGAAGCCTGAGTTAAAGAGCCTCTATAGACAGGTTTCTTGTGGCCCTTTAAAAAGCACACTATAGTTCTTCTTTAAGTCACAAGGTAAAACACCAGAAAAATGAATTGTGTGTATAAGAAGACACAGAAGTACTTAACTCAGGGAGATTCATTCTATTTATTTCAGAACCAAGGTGATTGCCTTTAGCAACCTGTGCAGTAGGCTAAAGGGCAGAGTTAGCATGAGGTTAAAAGAGTTATTTCTACTTGGTGATTCACCCCATTTGATTGTCTTAAGTGTGTCTGGCTTCTAGAATGTGCTTTTATTTCGGATGATTATGAATGTTCCGAGTGGACTCATTGCAACCACCTGGCTTAAGGACTGTAAGGCACTTCAGAAATCAAATTTCAGGAGAGAAGATTGGTTTGAGAAACAATGAACAGGGAGAAATCTTCTCTTTGTAGAGCTGCTGCATGTCAAAGTTTATCCTCATTATATTATGGTAGGGAGAAAAGAACAAATTAAGACATTTAACTGCTTAAAATTTGAGGCCCAATTGCATTTAACACAGCAAATCTTGTTACCGGACCTGTGGGCTTACCTTTTGCCTGTGTGAAGTCTGGTATGTGTTAGCAAATAACAGTTTCTTAAAAGCATGGAATAGATCTGGGCTGAGTGGATAATCACTGCTCTACAATCTCTGTCATATAAGAGAAGACTCTGCAGGATTCAAAGAATTTTAGAATAAGATCAAAAGTACCTAAAAAGAAGAAAACATTAAAATAAACTTATCTGTTCACCATTGCTAGCGCCAGCATGCTTTAAATTAATAGCAATTATAGAACTGCCCAAGTTCTAATTTTTAACATAAGGGGTCATTCATATATTCAAACTACCCTTGCAAATTGGCTCCCACAATTAAAGAACCATTAAGGACTTAGTGAGGTTCCAATAACTCTTCCCGAAGGAGAGAGGGGGAGAAAATTGGCTCCTTTTCTTTGGCCAGTAACCCATGGTTTAATTGAATTTTGATGAGATGAGAGATGTACTGTATTCCAGATCTATATGCTAAATTAACAAGGCTGTCTGCTTAGTTTCCTCTTTTGAAGGCCCACTGAGATGACTTTCTGATAATTCTCTTACATAAAGCATGATGTGATGTCTCAGATTCTCAGTTGGTGCCTGGAATCACCATTTTCTCCAAGTTGGTTCTATGCTGGAGCATAAGCCCACCAGTCTGGGGAAGAACTCCTCACTGCATAATGTTCAATCAGCCAAGAAGATTATATTTCAATATTTCAAAGGCATCCACTCAGGCATTTAAAACTTCAGTATTTTTAAAGTCTTATTGGTGCATCTTTTTACAGGAAGAACATGTCTCCAATGCTGAGTGCATGTAGTTGGTGTTTGTCTATAAAATAAGAGTAATGAATACAGCGATCAAGAAAAATAGAGAATTTTGGCAGATTCTGGTGCACAATTATACATTCACTTTTCAAGCTTTGTGCTTTTAGATAACTTGGCGGTTAAACTTTGTAACTCGTTTTTTTTCTTTATTCTGAGCAGTTTCAAAGCCACGGTCTTGAAGGTTGACTCATTCTCCAGAAATAAGAGGGTTTGGGCAAGGGGAAGATGACCAAATTTTGCTGTTTGGAGTTTTGAGGGTTTTTTTCTAACTTTGGCCCTAATAGTCAATTTACTTTTTAAATTTCTCAATGCAATAGACCTGCCCAATTGCAAAAAAATAAAAGTTTATTCACCACTGTAGTACCAAAAAATAGCATTCCTAATGGTAACTATCCACCTTCTACAGGCTGGAGGGGTCAGATACACAGTTCTCCACTAGAAGAGCACTAACAATGTCATCCAGACTTGAGCATGGCAGCCACAAACTTTCCAGATGGCCATGAACAGCCATAGGGCTTGGATATGCTCTAAAGGAACTAATCCTGGGCATCTTGGGAACCTAGTCCAAATTTCAGGTAAACCCCTCATATCTATCTTTTTCCAGACCTCATCCCTCAAAATAGACCAGGTACTAAGAGTTTTGCCAATCCATTTACACCATAATATTCTTTTTCTATGATATTAACTCTTATGGTTGAATTGTGTCCCCACTCCCAGAAACACATATATTGAAGTCCTAAAGCCAGGTACCTAAGAATCTGACTTTGTTTGGAAATAGAGTGGTTGCAGATGTACTGGTAGTTTAGATGGGGTCATATTGTAGTAGGCTGGACCCCTAATGCACAATGACTGGTGTTCTTATAAAAAGGGGAAAATTCGGACACAGACATACGCACACAGATAGAACACCTTGTGAAAATGAAGGCAGAGATGGGTGATGCTTTGAAAGGCCATGAACACCAAAAGTTCCCAGCAAACCAGCAGAAGCTAGGGGAAAACCATGAAATGGACTTCTTTCATAGACAAGAGAAGTAACCACTCCTGCCATCAGCTTGATCTCAGACTTCTAGCCCCCAAAACTGTGAGATGATAAATTTCTTTTTTTTTTTTTGAGCCATGCAGTTTGTGGTACTTTGCCATAGCAGCCTTAGCAAATGAATATGATAATGAAAGCTCTTTTATTCAAATGCTCCAATAGAACCATGAATACTCCAAGTTTAAATACAGATGTCAGACACATTTCTATTCAGTGATGAGCCATTTTTTTTATGTTTTGGATGAATGGGAACATATAACATAGTATGGCCAGAAAGCCCAAGTTTTCCCCTATTTTTGAGTATATGAGCTCTCATTAACATTAAATTGAAAATGTTGAACAAAACCTTACTTGTGGCTAATGTTTGCATTTTTCATCAGAGATCAAGTAAATCATATCACCTCTGGGTATTCTCTTCTTCAAGTATATGATGCTAGGCTTAGACAAAGTGGTTACTAAGATCCCTTCTACCTCTGTATTCTATTGATCATTATTTTGTTACTTCTTATAGTAAAATAACACTCTCAATGTAAAGCCTTTTTAAGAAACCATCAAAAAATGATGTTCACACATATTCCCAGCAGCCAGAGAAACCATTCTTTGGAATATAGCCTTCATCTTACTTTAATGAGTGGCTGTTAAATGAAATGTTTATTTGCATCCAACATATTTTCAAAAAAGACTTGAGGTGGCTTCCCATAAATGCCTAATACTCCAAAGGACTATTGAAATTAGAAGGGCTTTGTAATGAATACAAGGATCTCTTTGACCAGAAAGGGTGATGCCAACAAGAATGGCTGTAGATGGCCACTAATAGGTATTCGGTGATGGCAGGGGCTTTGCTTGTTTGTCTGCCCCTGTGACCTTTGGTTGCTACTCCAGGTTTCTTGCAGAAATTTCCCTGAAATAGGGCTAATGACCAGAGACAGTTATCTGAACACCTTTGAAGACAGTAAGCTCTGTAAGAAAACTGGTCTGTGACAGTGACCAGAGGGGAAAGGGAAGGGAATTTCAGGGGAAAGAGGGAAGGGTTTACAGGAACAAGTATAAAGGACACATGGACAAAAACTAAGGGGGGTGGAAATGGGAGGGAGATGGGGAGCACTGGGGGGAGGGTGGACTGGGACGGGAGTAAAAGACAGAAAACTGTACTTGAACAACAATTAAAATAAATTTTAAAAAAATAAATAAAAGCTTAAAATGATTGAAAAAAAGAAAACTGGTCTACCTAGCATTTCCCAGGCTACCTAATGGCAGTCAACCAAAGCACAGTCATTGCTGGGGTCACCGCAGTTACCCTAGCTGAGCACCCTGGAACCCACTCATCTTTAAGGCATATTTGGTCTTCCAGAATGGATGAAGGTATTCCTACCACCATATCTCTTTGTAGCAAACATATTCAAGGTGTTTCCAGGGTACTTAGACCCTCCTAGGGCTCTCTGTGAAATAAATGATGCAGTGACTGTGGGGGTTAGCTTCCTATTGAGAATGTTGTTTGCAGTGCCCCAGAATCAAAGCTGCTGGCTTAATGCTGAATGGTCCCTACTCCATCCCTCCAATTCATGGATAACTGTGATTTCAGAAAACCAAATTGGACTTGAGTTTCTATCTTAATTTGACACTGAAAATTGTACTTTGTCTCGAATAAACCACGAACTTTCTTCTCTTGTCAGATAGTTACTAAAATATTATATGGTATCTTCACCAGAACTGAGTACCTACTAATAATAATTTCCTTCCACTAGTTATACCATCTGCCAAGACTAAGTTTCATGTTTTCATTACTTACACATTGAGTATCTATGACATGTTAAAACTGGGAGTACAAAGTAGAACAAGATAAACATGTTTCTTTCCTTGAAGGGCCTACAAAGCAGTGGCGGAGCTAGACAAAGAAATAATTACAGGGGAGGATGGGCATTATTGCAGCAGAAGGACAATGAAGTGTATGACTCTTAGGATAAGCTCAATATAAATGTGATGAATGAAGGCACTGGTAAATAACATGGGAGCACTGGGCAGGGATTGCTAATCCAGGTGTGGAGGATCAGAGAAGGCTTCTAGGATGAGTAGGAATTTGACAAAAGACAAAGGGAAGGGATGACCAGGAGAGAAAGTATTTTAGGTGGAAAGAACAACGCATAAAAGAGCAAGGAGTCAAGAGGCAACATGACACCCTGAAGAAGTTGATACAAATTGAGGATGATTGGAATGTAGAGTCACATAAAGTAAGGCTGGAAGATAGGCAAGGACCAGAGGCTTCACAGATTTGAAAACAATGTTAAGGAGATTGAATTTTATCCTAAAAACAACAGAAATCCATAATAGGGTCTTAGGTGTCCTGTGAAGACCATAATTGTATTTGCACTTTAGACCAGCCTTCTTGCTACAAGAGGGATTTAATACTAGATAGGGAGGGTAACAGTAATCTGCACTAGGCAATAGCTTGTAGAAAAAAAGGGGACTGTTCAAGAAATATTTAGCCCTGGCTGGTGTAGCTCAGTGGATTGAGCACGGGCCTATGAAGCAAAAGGTTGCTGGTTCGATTCCCAGTCAGGGCACATGCCTTGGTTGCGGGCCAGGTCCCCAGTAGAGGACACATGAGAGGCAACCACACATTGTTTCTCTCCCACTCTTTCTCCTTCCCTTCCCCTCTCTCTAAAAATAAATAAATAAAATATTATTTAAAAAAGAAATATTTAGACTATATAATCACAGAGGCTGAGAACTAGATGTGGAAAATAAAGAAGAGAAATGGAAACATGGTATCCAAGTTTCTGGGGATATGCTGTTTAGTTATGTATATTCCTGTATAACAAACCACTCAATAGATAATGACTAAATGAATAATTATTTTATTATTTCTCGTGATTCTCTCAGTGGTTGGTTGGCTCAGCTGGATGGTTCTTCTGCTGGTCTTGCTTGTTCTATCTCATGTGTTTGCAGTCAGATGGCAGCTTGGGCTTGAACAGCCAAGATGGCTTCAATCACATGTCTGGACCTTGGTGCAGATGGCTGGGAAACTGGTTCAGCTGGGATGCTGGGAGAGTTGGGCTTCTCCCTTCTTTCCATGTAGACTCAATGCCTCACTCTCTCTATAGGGACTCTCCAGAAGAATAGCTGGACAATTTAGGTGGCAGTCCAAGGCTCCCACAAGTGCAAAGGTGGAAGCTGCCAGTGCCATGTCTCACTTCTGCCACATTCCATCAGTTTAAGTGGGTCATGGCCCCAGGTGGATTCAGTGTGGGAGGGTCTCAACAGGAGTATGAATAGGAGGAAAATGAATGAAGAAAAGGTGCACTGGGGTCATCTTTAGAGAATAGGTAAAACATAGGGTGATACTATTCACTGAGGACAGAAAAACTGGAAGAGGAACAGGTGTGAGGGAAGGAGAGCTAAGTTAAATTTTGAATAGATTAAGTTTGAGGAGCATATGAGACATCCAGTAGGTAGGTTGATATGCATAGGGAGCTATAATTTAGGAGAAGAGTGGGCTAATGATGTAGATTTCATAGTCCTCATCATAGGGTACTTAATACAGGGAGACTGAACAGAATGAGAGGAGAAGAGAGCCCAGGTCAGAAAACTAAGAAACTGCAATATTTAAAGACTGGGACTGGGAAAAGGAACTTTAAGGGCTGACTGAGAAGATGAAGTTGAAGAAGTAGCAGCAAAATCAGGAGAGCTTTGAATCACATAATCCAAGGAAGTTTGGAAGATTCAGATACCCCTCAGGAGACTGTAGATCAGAAAAAGCTAAGGAAAGCTGCAGTAACAAAATAACCCCCAAGTCAGAGTGGCTTCTATGTGTTAATTTCCCCCTCATACTCAGTCTGCTGCAGGACCCTGAGGAACCTGACCTGGAACCCAAGGGTCCAGGCTGGTTCTATCCTCTGCCACTGCCTCCTCTTAAGCGAAGAACTCCACAGCCATAGCAGGTGGTGAGAGAAAGCATGAGGGATCACAATGCTCTTCCAAGCTTCAGCACAGAAGTGGCACACATCACTTTCCTGTAGAGGTTTTGGCCAGAAGTAGGTTTCAAATTAACAAAGGTAAATGCATTCCTCCAGTACATCCAGGAAGAGGAAAATAAAACAGAACTTAATGAATTCATACTATTGTCTTTGCCACAAAGATCTAATAGGGTAAGGGCTGAAATATGTCTTTTGGATGGAGTAACAAAATTATCTTTGTATCCTAAACATCTCACCACTTTGGGCCCTCAAAAAAGATGTTTATTGAGATGCTTGAGCACCTACTGCATGTTTAAGTGTGTCTAATTTTCATTCTGAAATATCCCTAATAACTCTGTTAGACCTAAGGGCCTTGGCTTTTAATGACCAGCTCTCCAAGTCTATATAGTAACACCCATCAAAAAGAAACATCTGTAAGGTGTCTTCCATCATGATAAAAGCCAATTTGGATGAGCGTATGGTCAATCTGGCTGACTTTGCCTTTTCAGACAGTCAAAAATATGAATCAATGGAGACAGTGGCTTGCGTGGAGGCTCTAGTCTAAGCCAGAAACTTTAATTGCATTGTCTTCTCTTATGACAAGTAATTAGAAATGACTGTTTCCTACCAGTCTGAATTACAAGATGATTATTTCCCTTTAACATTCACTGGCTGCTTGGCACTGCAAGACTGTGGTATTACTAAAAATATACTAGTTACTGGAGAAAGTGACCCATGAGGGGCAATTTTCTACCTTTCAGGGTCAAGGTCAGTCATAAGGAATAGGCTAAGTGGGAATGACTAAAGATTCCATGAAAACCCTACTTGGTGGGGTTTTCAGAGCATAATCCTGAGAATACTGGAATTTCACTGTCAAAAAAAAAAAAAAAACCCCACACCAAAACTCCTTCTCAGGCCAGCTCTCCTCCTTATGTCTTAATTAACAAAAAAATATAAAACTAAAAAAGGATGAGATAATGATGAACAAGAAAGAATATTCTGCTTCCAACAAGAAGAAATCATCCATCAGTACCAATTAGAGGGTGAGACCACTCCCTTCACCAGGGAGCAAGAATTTCAGTCTTCAGTAAATGAAAAGGAAAGAAGCCTGGAGAAAATCAAGGAAGTGTTTAGAGTAGTGGGTAAACATCATGTTGTCTTGTAGGCACCATTTCCCCTAATGACGGGAAAGAATCAATTATTTTAAAAACATTAACTTGGAGAGTAAAAGATGCATCCAAATTACAGTCCTGTTCTCTCTCTGGCAAAAAATCGATCTAAGTTAGAAAAATAATAATGCCCAAGTCATAGAAGCACACAATACAAAGAAACTTTTTATAGGACAAATTCTTCACAGTGGCAACTAAGAATTACTGCCACTAATAATATAATGCCTTCTGCTTCCTTCATTGCACATCTCAGAGGGAGGAAGGTGAATTAAAAGCCTATGATTCCAAAATATTTCAGGTTTCAAAAGACAGTGTGGCTCCACAAACCTGGCCATTTCTTTGACCTTGGTGTCTTAGGCGAGAACTAAGAGAGGTGAGTTCGCACAGTCCAAGTGGTTGCTCTCACTGGGTCCACAGAAGGACAGGGCAGCTGGATGGCCCGTGCAGACCATTGCAAAGCAATATGTAGAAGGAGCAGCAACCAGAGAGAGGCAGGCACATCTGGACAGTTTGTTAGCGTGTAACAAGGGCTTGCGGATGACTGTGTAGGGGTCATGAACCATCCATGTAAGCATACTGTAATCTGTGATAGCCAGGACAATGAAAAGGTGGAATTGCAAAGACCAACCAATGAAGGAAATGGTTTTTCTCTTGGGTAAGAACTGAACCAGCATCTGAGGAATGGCAGTGGCAGCATAACAGAGATCTGCAAAGGTGAGGTGGCCGAGGAAGAGGTACGCTGCAGCCTTGAGTCCCTTCTGATGAACAAAATCATGCTTACGTGGCTGGTTTCTGTGATGAGGTAGATTGCTACGAACATTACAAAAAGGGCAGGCTGTCACTCACCTCCATCTGTCAGTCAAGGAGAATAAACTCAGTCGTGGCCGTGTAGTTTAACAGCATCTTCGCTTGACTTCCAATGAGGTCTAAAGGAGAAAAAAACAAATGCATTTGTCTTTTGTCATTTATACATTAAAAAAGGCATATGGCTACTCTGAGTTGTCTGTCATCTCAATTGTTTGTAGACCTGATGACTGAGACAGCATTTAATATACAGAGGGGTTAAAATAAAATTTAGCGAGCTTTACTTGATATGAATACGTTATTGCATGAGAAACAAACTGCATGAGGAAACTTTGAAGCCGAAAGTGAACAGAAGCTGTCTCTCAGCAATTACAGCTCAGGTTATAGAGCATGATGAGGAAGTACATTGTTTGCCTATTTTGGTGAGTTACTGGAAGCTTAGATTCCTCTTGGGTTGGTGAGTGGCGCTGCATAAACTGACTTATTTAGAGCTGATTGGGTAAAAATCCACAAGAGCACGCTGACACGAAGAAAGCTTACATTTTAAGGTCAGAATCGGCATTTTGGGGAAACCAGGACAGTTTTGATTAGGCAGCTAGGAGTGGTTAGATTAAAGGGGTACTCACACTGTGGCTTCCATGTTGGTTTTTCTTGAATAGAGGTAAATGTGTGTGGGCATGCACAATGCAAAAGTGTGTCTTGAGGATTCAGAAGGATGAGCCACAGTACACATGAGAATGTGCACTTATCTCCTATTTTATTATCACAGTCAACTGTGTTCTTCAAAATAAGAAAGTTATTTAAAATGAGAACGTTAGCCCTGGCCAGTATGGCTCAGTTGGCTGGGCATTGCCCTGCAAACCAAAAGGTCGTGGGTTTGATTCTTGGTCAGGGCACATGCCTGGGTTGCAAGTTCGGTCCCCAGTGTGTGCGGGAGGCAGCCGATAGATGTTTCTCTCCCTTTCTTCCTCCCTCCCTCCCCCTCTCTCTAAAATCAATAAAAGAAAAAAAAATTATAGAAATTAAAAAGTACTTTCGAAAATAAGATGTTCCTTTAAAGTTTGGTAAACCTACCTAGTTTGAACCATGGTTCTCTGAATCATCCATGAAAGATTATTCTTTTGGTTTCTTTCCTAAGCTCTAGACAAGTGAACTCTTGCCTGCAGAGGTGAGCAAAGTTTTCTTCTGTCCACCCTACCACTTTCTGATCTCAGATGTACTGGTGTCATATGTATGTCCTACTTTTTGTTTAGCAGAAATAAGTATTTAAAAGCCAGGGAATTAATTTTTTTCTTTACGTCTATACACCAAAAGATGCCTATAATGAGTTTTTTAAAGCTTTTTCTTTTTTAAAAAAGACTTTTATTTATTTATTTTTAGAGAGAGGGAAAGGGAGGGAGAAAGAGAGAAACATCAATGTGTAATTGTCTCTCGTGTGCCCTCCACTGAGGACCTGGCCCGAAACCCAGGCATGTGCCCTGACTGGGAATCAAACCAGTGACCCTTTGGTTCACAGGCCAGTACTCAATCCATTGAGCCACACCAGCCAGGGCAGTACAATGAGTTTTTTTAAGGTTACTAGGTATATAGATGAATAAAAAGATCCACGAATTTCCTCCCTTTCCAAAAAAAAGAGAGACATGCATGTGACTAGATTAAAAAAAAGAAATCCTAAAGGGAATATTTCAAACTCTTGACTATTTCTGATGACAGATAAAGAAGGATGTACCCTAATAAATAAATAAATAAATAGTGTAAGAGGTGGGATTTTTACTTTTTATTATATCCATGTTACTATTGTTTCCGTTTTCCCCCTGCAAATAATTACTACTTTGGTAATTGCTTAAGCATTTAATTTTTTAAAATAAAGATACTTAACCATGGTAGTTTGGGGCAGAATTGTGAGAAAGCATCTCTAAAAGACAAACTAGCCCTGTCTGGTGTGGTTTGGTGGATTGAACACTGGCCTGCAAACCAAAGGGTTGCCAGTTCAATTCCCAGTCAGGGCACAAGCTTGGGTTGCAGGGCAGGTCCCCAGTTGGGGGCACACTAGAGGCAACCACACATTGATGTTTCTCTCTCTTTCTTTCTCCCTGCCTTCCCTCCTATCTGTAAATAAAAAAAACTTTAAAATTGATAAATAAAAGACAAACTAAACTTCTAACCAGAAGCCACATAACTCCTGTAGATCAAATGTCCAGCATTATGATTACAGACAACAACACTGTATTATAAAATTCAAAGCTGTTTAGAGACTAGATCTTAATCGTTTCTACCACAAAAAGGGAATGACAGCTATGTGATGTGATAAATGTGTTAGCTGACGATTTTTGAGAATCGTATAGTAATACCTTACACTTACACAATGTTGTATGTCAATTGTGTCTCTAAATAAATAAAAAGACAAACTAAGTTTTAATACAGAATTTCTAACTTGCAGAATATTATGACTAAAAATTTAATTCTTTATAACACACAGAACACATAGAAATAATGTGAACCTATTTAATGAAGCTGAACTACCATAAATTTGGGACTAAACAGGGAAGAAGTTATTCACTTTAAAACTAATGGTTCAACAGAAGAAAATATTGAATGTAAAATAAATATAACTTTAAATGGCTTAATTGGAAGTAGACGAGTATAGGGTTTTGTAATGATTCTGAAGGAAACTGCTGAGTGTGGGTGCGGCAAAGGGCTCGACCACACGGACCCCGCGTGATGCTGTGTGGTCTGCAGTTGCCGTGTTTGCCTTTTGTTTTCCTCTTTACTACCAGCACTGTTCTTATGTAGAGTAGACAAGATGAAAGGGATTTTCGCCACCTAGAGAGAAAAAGAGATGGAAGGTGGAGAAGTTATAAAAGAGGGGACATCACTCAGGAAAGAAAAAGACATCTGAGGTGATGGAAAATATTTTAGAAGAAACACAACAAAGAGCAATGTGCTTAAAGAATATCTGTATAGATATGGAAGAGGTGAATTAGGTCAATCAAAATAATTGAGCTGGCCATCCCTGGTGTAGCTCAGTGGATTGAGCACAGGCCTGTGAACCAAAGGGTCGCCAGTTCGATTCCCAGTCAGGGCACATGCCTGGGTTGCGGGCCAGGTCCCCAGTAGGGGACACATGAGAGGCAACCGCACATTGATGTTTCTCTCCCACTCTTTCTCCTTTCCTTCCCCTCTCTCTAAAAATAAATAAATAAAATATTTAAAAATCATAATAATAATTGAGCATTAGCTGTTCAAAAAGAAAGATGAGGGAGTTGGGTAGATTCAGTATGTTCACTCTTCAAGGGAAGAAATGTAGACACATGAGTTCAAATAATTCCATTGTTTTGCCAGTAGGCGGGGCAACTGTCTTAATGTAGCTTGGTTGGTTGCTGTCCTTATTCCTTTGAGTGCATAGAGAAATTAAAAAACAAACAAAACAGAGTGTAGCAATCCATTTGCATTATACAATTCTGTAAGTAAGGATTTTGTAATTTGAGGAGTCCTTGTAATTGATTCCTAAATAGCATCAACCATTTGGAATATGACTGTAAAAAAATCTCTATTAATCACCTGAAATTGAAAAGATGACAGAGAAGTTGACATCCTAAAATCAGAAAGAAAAGACTCTCAACCCACCCAAAAGCTGTAAAACATTTTGATCAATGTTTAAAATCACTTTGGACAATGCTTGTCGCATCAAGAATCTTCAAAGACTGAGGTTGGTTATTTATCAGGTTTCATATATCCAGTAGATACAGTTTCTACAAACCATAGTCTTTAAAATTCATTCTTATTGATTGATACTCAACAATATTGATTCTACTGTATTAGACTGAGTGGTTTATTTTAAACTACAGTGCAGAGTGCAGTAGTTTGCTGGAAAACAATAAAATAATAATGATAATCATTTTTCCTCTCCCCCTCTTTTAGTCTTTGACCAGGAGAGAATAACTACAAGAAACTACTAATTTACAAAATGTGCAGATGACCTAGTTTATTCATAACCATAGGAGTTTTAATTTATTAAACAACAATTTAATATAAGCAGTGCCTAGTAATTCTAGTTCGCTGTGTATTTGGTAGGAGAATAATGTATTACTTAATGGGGAAGATAAATCTATTATTGGAAAATTTTAATAATGAACAAAATTATGTTTGGGTATTTTCATGAGAAGTAATTAGTTGCAAACTGTCTTTCCCTGAAGTGTGGTGGTATTGGTAGCAATTGCTTCTTAGTGGTGTATTCTCTACTAATGGACCTACTTACGTCTTGCTGCAGTGGAGTGGAGAGAGGACCAGGAATGGGAGGACCAGTGTCGAAAGTCGCAGGTCTGAAAGAAGGATCATTAACATCAATCCCTGATACCCGTTACCTCCAACCCCTGTCCCTCACTCCCACAGAGGGGATCTAGATGTGGAGGAGAAGTTGCAGGTGAAGGGCTTGGCTTCACGGCCCCAGATGACTTGAGAGGCTGCAGAAAGTCCGGGTGCCTCAGCAAATCTCTTTCCCTTCAGCTGGCTCAACTGCCCAATACTCGTTCCCTCCACTGAAAGACTCCTTCGCATCAAAGCTTTAGCTCTAGAAGGCCCTTGGTAAAATGCACCAGTTAAACCAGATAAGGAGCAGATTAATTCATGTGAATCTGTGAGCACTCGGGCATTTATTAGTAATTATGTTATAGGTAAGCTTTGGAAACTAACCCAGTGTTATCTGAACCTTGCAAGGCACAAAAGTCTGATTCAAACCAAGCTTAAACAAATAAGGAATTCATCGGTTCACAGAGCCATTAAGGGAGAGCTTCAGGAAGAAGGACACGTGGTGTAAAACCAACAACTCAGACACCACCAGAACCCTCTCCACCCATCTCGCAATTCTATTTCTCTTTGGTGTTGATATAATATTCTATTACTGAAGATGAACATTCTCCATGCAGCCAAGGAAGATTAATACAGACAGATCTGGACTTGTCATCCTAGCTTAGCAACACCAGCCAAAAGAATCCCTTCTTTCATCTGGCATCTATATCAATCCCAGGGAAGACCATGAGTGACCCACCACCTGGACCATCACCGTCATCAGGAGGAAGGAGCACTGTGATAGTTCAGTGCCCATCCCTGTAGCCCTAGGAGTAAGAAAGAGAGTAATGAACACCTTCTCCAGGATTCAGTATTTCAAACAATTTAGCAGAATTCCACATACACCTGACTTCCACTGTCACAGGCTATGTAAAATGCCACTCCCTCTCCCCTTTTTTTCTTGAATACTATCAACTGTTATAATGTTATTGTGAATCAATCAAAGGCTCTGATTGACTTTCAAGCAATTCCAAGGAATCTCCGAAGTGGGTGGGCAATACAGGAACCCTCATCTGATAGCTGTAGTTTCTGGAGTGAAGAATGATGGTATCTGTTTACAGCTGGCCTTGGAAATGGGTTAAAAGTGGTGGACACAAGCAATAGATAATATTCTTTTTCTAGGAAAAAAAAAGTCTCAAACTATGGAGTTCCTGTGGGGTTGACTCTGAGGAGTCTTTAGTGGAATGTACAGTCCCTGGTGAAAGGCAGTGCTGGAGAAGAGCAGCATAAATGAGGTTCACAGTGAGGGCTGTGGGGGAGAAGCCAGTAAAGGAGAATGAGTGTGAGGTGAACAGGAAGAGGCTCCCCCAAGCACAGTGGGAGACCACTGCAGGCTAGCTTCATTAACTTTGTTTCTTCCTAAGACACCCTCTTCTGAACACAAACCAGAAACCTAGGCATCATGCCAAACTCCTTCTCTCCCTCACCAACATATTCCCTTATTTATCTCCAGTCTCAAGGACCTCACCCCACCTCTCTCCTTGTGCCTAGTCTTCTCGAGTTTAGTTTAGGCCACCATCATTTTTCACCCAGTTGACTAGGACTGCAGCCTTGTTCCCGGTGTTCTAGTCTCTAATTTTGCCCTCCCCCCATTTGTTCATCACACTCCAGGACAATCTCTCTAGTATAAAAACTGGATCATGTTATCCTCTTCCTCAAAACTCTTCAGTTTGAGTCTTCCTGGACTCAGAATGGAGTCACTGAACATAGCCACTAAGACTGATCTCTGCAACCCCTTCTCTTGACAGTTTCCCCATGCAATCCATACTTTGTCCATTGAGGATCTCTTTCAGTTCTCTTAAGGAACTTTGTGTTTTTTCATTTTGTGTGTGTGTGTGTTTTTACCTTACAACCATTGTATGTGCTATACCTTTTGTACAAACCCAGTATCTCCCTCTTGTTTTCAAAAGTAGTGAGTTATAGAAACCCAATGAACTAATGACCATCAATGAGCTGTATTTGTTAGGGTACAGTCTAAGCTGCTGTAACAGAGATCCCTAATATTGTATGGCTTAAACAAGAAGGGCTTAACAGTTCTCTCCTTTGTAATGGTCTAGAGTGAAGGAGTCCAAGATAACAGAGCAGATCTGCCATCTTCAGCATGCAGCAACCTTCTGGTCCAAAATGGCTACTTTATCTTTGTATGCATCCTAGTCACCACAAAGAATAAAGGGGCAAGTGAACTCATTCATTTTTTTAAAGGTACAGTTTGGAAGCACTATAATTCCACTGGCTAGAACACACAAATGATCACCCTGAGGTTCAAGGAAAGGTGGGAAGTATAGTGTCTAGCTGGGCTGCCATGTGCTCAGCTAAAACTCCAGTTGGGTTATCACAGAAAGGAAAGAGTGGATATTGGTGAATGGCATAGTCACTGCCATAGAGCGTGATTCCCCAAGGCTTTCAGAAGAGCTAGAAGACCAAAGAAAGACTGAACAACACCTCAACATTACCTGTAAGCCCTTCCCTCCCCCTCTTCAGAAGCAACACCAGCCCAGTACAGGGAAGTCACCTGCTGGGGAAAGTGGGATCAGGAGCTCTAAGTAGGGAAGAGGGTCAGAAGTAGGCACAGTATCCAATCAATAAGCACAAATGTGGCTGCAATGGTTGTTTAAACGGATAGCTCTTCCATGTGGTAAAGAATGACGCCTCTAGCTCTGGCTGTTGTGGCTCAGTTGGTTGAGTGTCATCCTGCAAACTGAAAGGTCACCAGTTCAATTCCCAGCGAGGACACATTCATGGGTTGTAGGTTCAACCCATGCCCATTTGATGCACATGCAAGAGGCAATCAATTGCCTCAACATCAATTCACATTGATGTAGCTCTCCCTCTGGTTCTCGCTCCATTCCCCTCTCTAAAAATAAATAAGTAAAAATCTTTTAAAAAATAATAAAAATAAAAAAAGAATCACTCCTCTAAGTTCTCCTGAATGCCTCTCTGAGACCTTGGCCATCTCAGCTCCTTTCCTAGGACCTCAGACTTCTTCCACCATCCAGTAGCTAAAGGATTAGTTGGCCCTGGAGACCAGAACCCCTCTGACAGGGCTCCATGTGATTAGTCCGTGCTGATTGGGGATGGTTTGAATATCACCCCTGGCCAGAAGCCTAACATTCAGGAACCTTCCTCAGCTCCTGAATCCACTCCAAAATAAAGACAGAAGTGCAACAGACAAAGGTTACTGAACCTCATCCTTATATTCCATTTCAAATCTTGCTTTAGATTCAGAAAACATGAAATTGAGTCAGACTTCCATGACCCATAACATCAGCAAATATGACCCCTGTGGGCAATGTTTATTTTGCTGGAGGAGAGGAAAGCTCAGCTCATGAGTAAGAGACTCGGGCAGTGTGTCCATAACAATGCAGACAAGATTTTAAGAATTCAAACTGTGGGAAAGACAGAATTAACTTGACCACCCACCCAAGGACATCCTCAGACCACTGAATCCTTCGTTCAGCTGGGTCAGTGAGGTGTGATGGATAGAAAGAACACTGGATTGGGAGCCACAGGGCCTGAGTGTTAGCTTAGAAGAGTGGAAAGAACAGGCTTGTAGCTGGTTCCCTAGTTGTAATGTATACACTAGTCTCCACATCTGTAAAACTGGGAATAATAATATTTACCTCAAAGTGCTATGAAACATGAATGAACTAGGTATGCCGGGTGCCTGGCATGTAGTGAGCACTCAATAAAAGTAAGTCAGTGCCTTTTTTGTTTGTTTGTTTGTTTGCTTTTACTCTCCTCTCTTGTCCTCTTTTTACCCTTCACACACCCACAAACTCACACACATGCAGAGGAATCTGTAGTGGGACCACAATCAGGTCACTTAATATATGTCTCAGTTTTGCAGCAAGAAGGCAAGTATCAGGCTGGCTGTCTTGCGTGGTGAGATTCTCAGTGTGAATCAGGATACAGATGTAGAGGAGTTGTCAATAGGAGCAAAAGGAGGTGATAGATTTACACAATTTCCCATGCATGTCTTCATAGGTTCTATAGCATATCTTGCAATCCCATCTACACAGTTTACCACTGGATTAAAGCCAACCTCAAGTATTGGATACGCCAATCATTTCATCAAATGATCCCATCCTTCAGAATATGCCTGGCCCCGAGCAGGTACTCCCTGAGTATTTGTTGAGTAGAAGAGTGGGTTTGTGATGAATTTACTGACTTTGTAAGGCAAAGACAGCATAAAGTAGGGTATACTTACAGTATGTGTGGCCAACTTTATACTAAACCCAGACAAATATGTGAAGAAAGAAAAAGAGCGTGCTCGTGATTTTGCTGAAGTTTACACTCTCCTCCACCTGGTAATTGCTTTAAGAAGAGCCTTCTGCCTCAGTCATTGTCAGCAAACAGATGAAAACATATGCTTTTCTAAGTGTATATTTGAATTTCTAAAATCTTAGGTTTCACACCAAGAACCGAATTTCAGTCAACATTTCCATTACTAAAAGGAATGAATAAACTTTGTTTTTAAAGGGTTACCTTTGGGAAGTATAAATCATGCATAATTCATGAATTGACGAATGATTTTTCAATTTCTGAAGCATTGCTCACATAAAACACCGGGCCAGGAGGTGTGCAACTCCCCTCCTCTCTGCAGACCCGTCAACAAGTAGTGAGCCTCTTCTCTCAGCAGACTGTCAGAGAAGTTCAAGGCGATGGTAAGAAACCATTGGAGAAATGGGAGGGATGTTATCAAGGGTTAAGTTCTAATGTTATAAATACAACATATCCTTTTAAATTAGATGTTTTTTGGGGGGTAAAATTTCAAAGACTGGATAAAAGAGGGATAGGTGACTGTTGCCACATGAAGAGCCTTTTGAGCCGTGTTACAGAATTCAGACTTCCTCCTACAGCAGCGAGGAGTCTCTAAATGCGTTCGGTGGTACGTGCGGGGTGCTGGACATATGTGCTTCGGAAAAATGGTGCGGGAGACTCATGGCGGCTAAGGTGGAGGGGACGAGCCTGGGAAGGAGCAGAAGAGGAGGCTGTCATGGTAGCCGGGTAATCAGTGCAGGGGGCTGAGCTCAGACCAATTCTGTGAGGATGCTGATTAAAGGAGAGTCCAGGGAATGTGCGGGGAGGGGATCAATAACTACCCCAGGGGGCAGGGCAGAACACTTGTGAGTCAGGGCTGACCATATGACTTCAATTGGTCTTAAACTAATCTAAATGCTAGGTTAGCCTCAGGGATGATGTTAGACACTTTCCTGTTCAATCTTTGCTTCTCCTGGCATTTTAACTAAAATGTTAGTTAATTTCTGTCTTGTGTGCCTGGAACACTGGTCCGATTTTCATTTGTTTAAATGACAGTATTATTTGGAATTTCTTTTCATCTCTATTCTTCAGGAAATCTGTTTACCCTTCTGAGGCACCTTCGTTCACCTGGGGGATGATCAGGAGCCTCTGGAAGCAAGAAGGGAGGAAAAAACAGCTTCTTTTGCTCTAAAACCTTAAATCCTTTATCACAGAGATAAAAAAAAAAATATATATATGTATATGCCTTGTTTTACCCATTTTGACATATATATATATGCCTTGTTTTACACATTTTGACAAGAACAACACAGTTTACTTAAGTAAAGCTCATGTTTGGGGATCTCCAAACTTAAAATTACTACATGCTAACCCCTCACAAAGGCCCACGGTGTCACTTCATATCTGCAGAGCACGGTCTGGGTCCCACCAGTGGAACTAAAAACACACAGACAGGCGTGGTTTTTCTTTTAAAGATTATGCAACTTTTTTTTCTGTTTATAATACGTCAAGCTGTGTTTATTTATAATAGTGATAAGAAATTTCTTTTGATTTTTGGATGGAATCAGAAGGACGTGGAGCAGAATGATTATTTTATTTTTATTTTTATTATTTGTTTGCAGGTGGTATCAAAAAAATGTCCCATTTCCTCATTTAAATAAAATTAAGTCAGGTTGGGAGGTTTATTTCCCCGTTCTCATTGAGGTTTGGGGAGCTCCTTCCCCTTCCTGAGGGCCAAATGCATGGAGGGGGCTGGTTCTACAGTTAGGGACATTAGGGAATAGGCATTTTTTTTATCACAGTTACAATCCTCCTGCCCTGGCTGGTGTGGCTCAGTAGACTGAGTGCTGGCCTATAAACTGAGAGGTCACTGGTTTGATTCCCAGCCAGGCCACATGCCCAGGTTGTGGGCCAGGTCCCCCATTGGGGGCGTGCGAGAGGCAACCAACTGCACATTGATGTTTCTCTCCCTTTCTCCCTCCTTTTCCCTCTCTAAAAATAAATAACTAAATATAATCTAAAAATTTTTTAAATTAAGAAAAATAAAACCCTCCTTGTCCAAGTGTTGCAGGTGGGTGTGTGGCTATGGCCTCTCCAGGCTGAGTAGTGGAGACATAAGAGGCCTTCAGAGCTGGCTCCTTCTTGGGGCCCGGTGTGTAGCCCTCAGCACATCCTGGTTGGTGCTCGCATTAGAGTTCAGCGTTTCTACTCAGCAGAAGATTCTGGGCCTTTACCACTCTCGGAAACCAATCCCTTCTCTATCTATCAACCTTCCCTTGCCCCCTCTTGAAGGTTCCCTCCAGGGCGTCTTCCAAGCCAGGCAGTCAAAAACCAAGTTCTGTTCTTTCTCCACTCTGAGCAACAGTAGCCTCCAGGGTAGAACTGCTTGGATTAAAAGTGCAAGGGAAAGAGAAAAAAAATTTCCCTCTGTTCTGAATCTTACACAATAGGAAGAATATGCTAGAATTTAACATCTCTATAATTTATTCTGCTGTGTATTTTATTAAAGCCCCTTGTCTCGCTACAGCTTCTCTTTCCAGGCAGACTCATAACTGTGGGCAGAGAGGCCTGTTTTGAGAAGACCATTGGGCAGCGTGAGAGCATCAGCTGGACTTGTGCCCAGTGTGCAGCTGAGACGAGCTGACGGAACCCTGCTCTTCTGGGAGGATGGAGACCTCCGAGAGACTAGATTATGGCCAATATCTAGATTCTCCCTGGGGAAGTTTGTGCTTCTTCCACGGGATAGGGCCCCAAACCACCAAGGAAGCCTAGATTCTGGTCCTTCTCGTTGTTGCTGTGAAAAGTACCTATGTTAGCTGACTTTTGATGGTTGTCTGCTCTTTATAAGGAGTAACAAAGCAGTTCCTGGGTAGACCACTGCCTTTTTGAATCAAAGAAACGGTTTTTATTTAATGGATTCATTTTGTTGATAATATATTTAAAGCAAAAATTTTAAGTTCCAGAGTCAAACTTTACCAATTTGGCTAGTGCTCAGGAATGACTGTGATTTTTTAAAAAGTAAAATAGAAATTATCTAAAGATACATAATTGTATTAGTTTCCATTTTAAACATCAACAAATTGAACTAATAAAGTAGTGGCAAATTCAGGTTCTCTAATTTTTTTCTTTAAAAAATTAAGCACAGGCCTGGCTGGTGCGGTTCAGTGGATTGAGCGCCAGCCTGCAAATCCAAAGGTCACTGGTGTGGTCCCTGACTGGGGCTCACGTCTGGCTTGCGGGCCAGGTCTCCAGCTGGGGGCATGTAAGATGTAACCGATCCATGTTTCTTTCTGTCTCTCTCTTTCCCTCTCCCTTCCCCTCTCTCTAAAAATAAATAAATAAATTATTTTAATTAAGCATGTTTGTAATTAGAATCTGAAATTTTGCAAAGGTATGAATTCTGAGAATAAAGAAACTAATTTGAATATCACTGGAAATTTGGGGTCAATTGAGCTTATGAGAAGAAAAATAATAAACTGCATAGGAGAGTCACGGATGTGTCAAAAAATTATGCAGCTGATAAGAGAATGAATGCAGTTTGGGGACAGTAGACAAATAGAACATGGGATTCCAAGTCAGGAGATTCAAGCCCCAGCTTAGCCATAAATAATCATGGTCTTAAGCACACCGTGCAGGTTAGTGTTGCTGAAATTCACCTGTGAAATGGAGACAGTAACATCCACCTTGTAGGATCTTGATCAGAAGAAACAGAGTATGTGATGGAACCTCAAAACCTGCCAAGTGCATTGGGAACGTTACCATTTATTGTTGTGACAAGGTGCCCCAAGTCCCAATGTTCGGCCACTAATTTACGATTGCTTTTCCTGAGAGAAATGTAGCCCAGGGAGCTCACCTCCCCTACACTGTGCACTGTGCCCTAAAATGCATCTGTTGCTTCCTGATGATGTTATCAATCTGTAGGGGAGGGAACGTATTGATTTGTTTCCCTTCGAAGTGCTTCTGCGAATTGATCTGGCCGTTTTGATGTTGCAGGCTCGCTAATGCCTCTGCCTCCCTGGCCGCGGTTGGAAATGATCCTGCTGCAGGGAAAAGGCCGGATCCTTCAGACGCTCTCGGGTCTGGCCTGGCTCCTCCAGGTCTGAACAGCCTGAGAGCCAATGCTTAACCACTCGAGCAGAGTTCTCGTTGTTCAACAACAACCAGTGAGCTCAGACTGTGGTTCTGCTCTCACTAGTAGTTGGGGCTGGAGGCTGTGGATATTTTCGTGGGTATTTTCCTCGTGTAAAATAGCCAAAGGGGAAGGGACAAAGAATGTCATACGTTCCCAGAATAATTAAGTCATTTCTATGATTTTTCCCATTTCACACACAGGTTCAGTGGAGGCAACAGAACCACTGAACAAAGTATGTGGGGTTTTGAATCCAAGTTTCCACTGTAAACACACCGAGCAATCTCATTCAAATTATTCCTCCCCCTCCAAGCCTTTTATACATCCAGAAAGTGGGAATAATCACCCATACTTATAAGGTTGCTGTGAGGACAAAATGAAATAACTCAGACTGGGGCACATAGCAGGTCCTGGACCTATAAATACGTTTCTTGGGGCATCATGGGGCTTCAGTTAGGCACAATCCATTTATCACCTGCAACAGATGTCCCCAGGCTCAGACTGGAAATTGTCAGCCTCCCGGAATCAGCCTACTGCAATACAAAACCAATATGGGATGGCAACTTGGACACTGTGCGGGGGAAGAGATCCTGCTCCTAGGAAAGTCTTAGTTCACAAAGAGGGAGGGCCCAATGAGGTAACCCCTGCCATGTGGTTCCAACCTCCAACTCTCAACCGCACTTGGCTGCTCTGGCTATCCTACCAGGATTGGGCTCTGAGGAAGGCTGCCTGAAAGAGAAGTGACCAGCAGGGAGAGGAGCGTGCAAAGTGGCCCCCGTAGGGATCTCACCCCTCCCAGAACACAGTGGAATCCTTCCTGCTCCTGCTGCTGGGGGCCGCTAGGCACCTGGTGCAGGTAAACACTCAGCAGTCATTGGCTGGTGGAAGGATGTGATTTGGGCTCTGTAGACACATGCAGCAGTAAAGGGCTCTTGACTATGTAATCACACCCCAGACTGCACAAACACTGCCCTGTGCACAAGTAAGACCTTTACTCTTTACCAGCTGTGGGAACTTGAGCAAGCTATTTCATATCTTTGAGACCTGGTTTCCTACTCTCTAAAATGTGGATAATCACAGTACTCATCTCAAAAGGCTAGTATCGCTAAGGTTAAATGAGATAATGCATATAAAATGCTTAGCATAGTTTCTGCCACATGATAAACCCCGAATAGAAGTTTATTATTATTGTTGTTGTTGTTGTTGGCTGTTAGTATTGGGTTTCCTTTCTCGTGTAGGCGAAGCATATTGGTAGACCTGTTCCAAGGAGATTATTTACTGGGCATTTAATCTCCCCAATCCAGTCCTTGAAAACTTTGCTCCGTGTTTCATCATAGGTATTTTGAGAAGCATAGGTGATGCTGGCATATGAGTTTTTGCAAGAAGACACAAGTTGAATTTTGAGAGATTAATTTTGGGTGAGGGGGCTGAAGACAATTCTGACCTTTTGTTAACGGAGGATTCTTCTGCTCAGAAAGTTTCTATGTAGAAGGAGAGATGATAGCCTCCTAGTTACTTTTCTCTGATGGGACTGTCCTTTGGCACTGTTAGCACTAGGATTGGTTTGGACTGGCTTTCCCATCATTGTAGTGAAGAAAATCTGTTCTGGGATTTCTCAGTGAATCACAAACAAATTAAGCAATTTGTGCAGTAATATCCAAGCTCACCAACACTTTTCAGGGGGATAAATACCTTAAATGAGCATCATATTAATGTTTCTGTGAAATGATTATGGACTTTGATGACAATGGACCTGACTTTTCTAATCTATCTGCCACTTACTGGCTCTTTTTTAAAAAATGCTTAAGTTTCTCCAACCTTGTCCACGCAGCAGTCCGGAATGTTATTCTCACACCCCAGTCCTAACCTGTGGAATGGAGAGTGGACTGGAATGAGCATGTGTGAACAATGATGACTTCACTGTACTAGCCAGTGGGGGCAGTAGATGCCATTGAGTGAGCATGTGTACTGTGTGGCTATCGCATTCAAAATGACTGAGCAAGTAGGGCAATGAATCTGCATCAAACTTTGCATTAAGCTTGGACATGAACATTCCTCCATGGAAAATATTCAGATGATTCAGAAGGCTTTCGGCGATGATGCAATGAGTGAAGCACAAAGAAAAGTGTGGCTTGAAAGATGGTCAAGAAGGAAGGGTAACAAAGTCACAGCAAGATCAAGACCATGTTAGCTGTGCTTTTAGATTGGGAAGGTGTTGTCCATCATGTGTGCACTCCTCCAGGCTGAACAATTAATAAGGAGTACTACCTCAACATTCGTCATCAGTTGAGAGATGCAATATGACAAAAACTGCTGAAACTATGGACAACTGGTGATTGGCATTTTCATCGTGACAACGAACCAGCTCATCATCCCATCTCATGCAGAGTTTTTTGGCAAAAAATCAAATCACCCAGGTGACTCCACCCCGCTACAGCCCAGATTTGGCCCCCTGCAACTTCTGGCTTTTCCCAAAAGTAAAATCACTTTTGAGAGGGAAGAGATTTTAGGCTATCTATGAGAATAGAAAAATACGACAGGGCAGCTGATGGGGAGAATTGTGTGAGGTCCCAAGGTGCCTACTCTGTAGCGGACTGAGGTGTTACTGTCCTATGTACGATGTTTCTTGTATCTTGTATCTTCTTTAATAAATGCCCGGTTTTCATAATCCATGGCTGGATAATTTATGGACAAACCCCAATGCAAACTATGTTTCTCTAGATGTTCATACCTTTGTACTTAAAGAAAGCACTTTATGGTTTCTTTCTGGCACATCTGAATTGCCAGATGTGCTCTTGCACTTTGGGGCCATTATTGAGCAAAATAATGGTCACTTGAACACAAGCACTGTGATACCGTGACATTGGATCTGATTACCAGCATGCTACTGAGTGACTAGTGGCTGGAGAGCCCACACAACCTGAACTCCCTGAACAAATGGCTGAGTCACTTTCTGGGCTGCATGCGGGGGATGGTGCAAGATTTCACCATGCTACTCAGGATGGCACGATTTAAAACTTACGAACTGTGTATTTCAAAATTTCCACTTAATATTTCCAGACTGTGGTTGATTGTGGGTAACTGAAATTGAAGGAAGTGAAACAATGGATAGAGGGGGGACAACCATAGAATCTTTCTGAGCAGGAGAATCCTTGGTTAGGAAGAAGACACGATTGTCTTAAAACCAGAAAACCAACTCCTCAAAATGCAACTTGTGTCTCTTGCAAACTCATACCCCAGCATCAGCTATACTTGTCAAAGGAGCTTGCAACAAAACATGAAAAACTTATGTGGGCAACTCCAGTTTCTGCTGAGCATGTGTGCTGAAAATATAGTCATTTGAGAATTTTTTAAGAAATAACTTATCGATGTTTCAATAGACTTCAAGGAAATCTCAGCACTATATTTATATATAGACACAGACCTCAACATGGTGATAGCCAGAGGGAAAGCAGGTCAGGAGGAGGTGGAAGAGGACAAAGAGGGATAAATGGGGACGAAAAGAGACTTGACTTTGGGCGGTGTGTGCAGCGCGATGCAGGTGCAGATGATTTTTGTTCCGTGCTACTCTGGAAGCCTGTATGGCTTTGTTAACAAATAAATTCAATTTGAAAAAAGAGGGGCATTTGAGATCTTGCTCTCTGACATATGTCTTAAGTTTGACTCAAATAAACTCATAAAAATTCTAAAATAAAACAAAAAAAAAGAAAATCTCAGCATAAGTGGATGAACACCCTCAGTCATTTTAAAATATCCTTTAAATCTAACTTCTTTTCCCTTCAGTAGAAGGCAAGAGAGGAAGGCCCCAGAGAGGAGTCTCAGTGAGTGGTTGTTCCAATATATGATCAGGTGTAGAAACAGTTCAAATGCCTGACTATTTTAACAGCTCTCTGGCCTTTCAGTGATTAGGTTGGAAAAATTATTAAATGTGAAACAAAAGCTTCACAGACACAATTTTTTTGTCCACTTTGTTTTAAAGTCAGTATTGGAGAACACACATTCACCAGCCTAAAAAGTATGGGTAATTGGTTAAGAAAACAGTAATATTTTCCACTCTCTTCCCTTCCGTTCATTTATGTCACTCTGACTCAAGGCTAAGATGAAGGTGTATGTGAATCACGCCTGCAAGAAATCAAGGACATCAGACAGGAAGACAAAGGCTGCCGGGTCTCTCACGTTAGTCTCTGCTTTAAAAAAACCGAGATATGACTCACATACCATAAAATTCACCCGTTTAAAGAGTACTCTTCAGTGAGGTTCAGTATATTCACAGAAGTGTGTAGCCATCATCACTATGCAATTTCAGAACAGTTTGTACCCTCACCACCTTTTCTAACACTGGCTTAGGGTGTGAGCAGGCGGGCTCAGCCAGTGCTGCGTTATGTCAGGGACTCTTCTAGACTCTGGGACCTCCTAGACAATGGGGCTTTGTGATCGCACAGATGTGAGTGTGGGGCTCAACTCTGGCACTTACCAGCTCTGGGATCTTAAGTAAGTTGCTGAGTCTTTCTATTACTTGGGATTTTTTCACCAGGTTAAAATGAGGACAATAATATCTCCCTCAGGAGACTTGAAAGAGTATATATAATAATACACAATACATGCAAAACAGCTAGCCGGTTACCTATACATAGTAAGCACTCCGAAAGCACAATATCCTACGCCACAGACAAACCAGGTTTACGTTCCACTCTTCCCTGAGGTGGTCATGACACTGGAGCTTAAAGAAATTAAGTTTTACACCCAGGCTCTCTTCCTGTTCTGGAAATTACCACTTAAATCATTGGATAGCAAGTAGCAAACAGTCATCCACTTGGATCCCCAATGACTTTATGTCTAGGTAAGAAGCCTTCATTTCCCCCTCCATGCCTGATTTTCCCCAGAGGAAGGTCTTTGACATCAAACACAAGGCTAAAATAACACCATTGCTCAGTCTCTGGGCCTTGGGGTATTTGAACAAACCAAATAGCTGCAGGTTCAAATAAAATATAAGTGAGTGACAGCTAGGCAAATAAAGAATTCTTTTCTTCTTTCTTTTTTTCAATTTTTTAAGCATACTGGTTAAGGGGCTGGGCTTTGGGTTGAGTTCTGGCTTTGCCATCATAAGTGGGGTGACATGGACAAGTGACCCAATAGCATGAGGTTTCAATAACGTAAAAGAAGGAAATCAGCACCTCTGTCAGAGAGCGCTGTTCTGCGGTGCACTCGGCACAGTGCCCCGCTCAGTGTCAATACATCCTCAGCGAATGGTGTGAGGATGTTCGAGTGTTGTTGAAGCCTTTGAATCCCTTCCACTCTCTCGCTCTCACCGTCTTTAAAATCCTGGAGCTTTCTTAGTTCAGCTTCGGGGACTCGTTTTATTCTGTTTTGTCCTTTGAAGGAATGTGTGACAGGTTAAAACTTCTCTAAGATTTCTTCCACCGGTAGGATACAATGATCACATGCTCCGGTCCCAAAGAGAAGGTCCCGGAGTCAGAGCTTTGCAGAGGGAGGGACGCCCTGCTCTCCTCCGTCAGCAGGAGCTCTTCCTAGTGCCACAGGCCCCTGGGCAGCTGCTGATGCCCAGAAACTCTCTCAGGATCACATTTTTAAATGCAAAACTAAAATGCATTGTATTATAAAAGAAGTCAGTTAAGACAGAGTTATCAAAAATGCTTTAAAACAAATTTGTAACGTAGTCACACATGTGCTTCTTTATTAGTGTATTAAATAACAAGACCTGGTGGGCTAGACTAGCATCGTCATCATTTCCAGTTAATGGTGAATATAAATGATATGTTGATATAGCTCAAGAACTTGAATGTGAAGTGAAAATATCTGTGATCAGTACACCTGAAACTATATAATATTGAATATCAACTGTGATTGTAAAAGGAAATATCTGTGATTTCCATTGGTGACAAAGTTACAGGTACTGATAATATTGTGGCTTTGTTGCCTACATTTATCATTGAAGAAAATGCTGCATTTCAGGTAGAGATTAGTAAAACTATATATGTATTTTTTTCAGTCTTCCTTAAATTATATCCGTGAACTCAAGGTTAAGAACTCCTGGGTTAAGCCAAGACTAACACAATCCAAAATTCTACTGTGATGATGATGACTCGTCACAGACTGTTCTAGGATAACCCTACTATTGGCCTAAGGAGGCTTCGGGTCTTTGCATTATGCTTTGCTTTCCATATTGGGTGAAGGCCTTCACTCATTGTTTATCCATGCAGATTTGTGGTGTACTCCCTCTGGAGTGAGGGCTGGAAAATTAAGGATTCAGGTGGGGTTTTGCCATTTGCACCACACATCTGCCACGGTGGCAAAAGGTGAGCCTAGAGGTTGATGTCTTTTTCCTGACATCCACTCTTGTCCACCAACTGATGCACCACACCTCATAAATGTAATTCATCTTCTTCCTTTCATGTTCCATGCCCCTGGCTACTTCTTGTCTTGTTCATTTCCCAGAAAGAGACTGTGAGCTGTAACTACATTGCCTTGCAGAAAACACTCTCCTTCCTCCTGGGGATCTCAAAGCAGCTACCTTTTGGCCCTTGGACTTTGTTCTGAATCTGGCCAGGACTCTCATCCGAGTACCATTCCTCCTATTGTCCTTTCTAACCTTTACCTAGCTTTCTGCATCTCTTTTTGCAAGATGAGAACTTCTCCCTGGTTGGTAGTGTATGATCTCATGGGCTAAAAGGAATTCTTCGCCTTGTGGTGGTTCTGAAGAACAGTGGTTAAAGAGCGTGGGCTCCAGAGACAAACCAGAGTTGGATTCGTGCTGCAATACTACTAGCTGTGTGGCCCTGGCATGTTACCTAACCCCTCTATGGGAATAGCACTTTTCTCATAGGGTAATTCTAACAACTAAATGCTTTAAAGATTATAAGCTTAAAAATACCTGGCATGTAATGAGCACTCAGTAAATATTAGTAGTTATTTCTTGTCAGCCCATGGCTGATTCCAGGCTATTATTGTCACCCTCAGCAAAATTCTCCAATTCCAGCCTTTGCATGTTCTCTCACATTCTGTGTTCCTGGGCCATTGACTTAAGTGACAACTGAGGGCTCTTTTTAATCTTATGAGACCTGATCTAGAGAGACACAGAATCTGGAAGTTATATGATATTATTAATAATAGCTGACATTCGCCCTGTCTGGTGTGACTCAGTGGACTGAGCGCTGGCCTGCGAACCAAAGGGTCGCCAGTTCAATTCCCAGTTAGGGCACATGCCTGGGTTGCAGGCCGGGTCCCCAGTTGGGGGTGTGTGAGAGGCAACCACACATTGATGTTTCTCTTCTTCGCTTTTTCCCTCCCTTCCTCTCTGCTTAAAAATCAATACATAAAATCTTTTAAAAAATGATAGCTGACATTTGCTGAAAACTTCCTGCTATACCAGATACTTGTTTTATATCTTATTGAATGTCCCCAACAACCCCCTGATTCTGTATTATTATTCATATTTGTGGTTGATGAATCAAGCTTTATCAGGGAGGGTTATTTGCCATCCAAGATCACACAGATCCTTTCTCTGAATTACGGGCATCTCGATCTAGCTGTCTTCCTAAGAGGAGCATCCAGCGAGAGTTATAGACAGCTGCTATTTGCTGGGTTATCTGCTCCCCTCTGAAACCACTCAGGGTTCCTGTATTTGGCCATCTTGAAGGAGACTTGGCTTAGAGGTGGCCATCTGGCATCAGCTCATGCTGCTTTTGTGAAGTCACATGTGCTCCCGGAGTTGCCAGGAAAAAGGATGCCTTGATGAGCCAAAATGCAAATTCCTTAGGAGAAGAAAAGTGAAAGTGAGCTTGTTCACACTGTGCATGACTCCAAGGAAATGACACAACTTGAGAGACACAGTGTCCTGCCCCTAGGCGCCATCATACGACAGGGGCATTATTTTACATTTGATGATAAACTTGCCTCCCAACAGACAGTTTTGCTTCTTTGACCAGTAAGAGCGGCAGAGGTGAGCCAAATTAGAAAGAAGTTGATATTTGAAATACCAAAGTGGGGTGGCTCCTGACATTTTTAAATGCCATCCTCTGGAAAGCTGGGACAGGTGGGGGTGGGGAGCATGTTTTCCTTACCAATCCCAAATTTTGAGAGTTTCTCTTGTCCTAGAGATGAATTGTTCAAAGCAGGTGAAGGCCAGGCAAAGGGAACTTAGGAATCCTAGTTTGGAATCCTAGGAATCTAGTTTGTTCATATCTGAAAGGATTTCTAAGGCCTTCACTGGGGTTTTTAAAAACTCTTCTTTGGCTACTTGCTTTTCTTCTTTCTCTGCTTTCTTCCTTTTTCCTCTCTCTACTTCTTGTTTTCTTCCTCTCTCCCGATCTTGCCTTCCCCAGGGCCCATCCACTCTCAGAGGTACCTTTTCTTCTAGCGAAGCCCAGGACTGGGTCACCTGGGCTTTAAGTGCTCTTTTCATCAACACATTCCTGCACCCTTTTTTTCTGTTCCTCCCAGAATTTTCTGAGTTGTATTTACAGTGACAGGCAGGTCTAAGGGATCTATGACTGCTGGCATTTCAGACCAGCACCCCTGATGCCCTTGTTTATAGAATGTTGTCTTGGAGGGCTTACTAGGAGGCATTTAGACAGGTTTTTTAAAAGACCCAACAGTGAGGCAACTGCTGGGCGGAGGGGATAATAAAGGGACTAAATGTTGATAGAAAATATATATATAATAAAGATTATATTTTTTAAGAAACAGGGGAAAATCCCTTTAGAAAAACTATTAAAAGTTAGAGTCAAAGGTTTCAAGTTTCTAAATGAAGCCTGCACGATCTGCTGCAAGCCGTATTTCGATGCTGAAGTTGAGGAGCCCGGATAAATTCCAGCCAGATCAGCTGCAAATCCTCAGACCAGACAAAGCAGCATGTGGCTGCCCCTCAGATGGCAGATGAGGAGAACTGACTTGTCTATTTATAAGGCCCAACCACAGAGGTTCCAAGTTAGATACTTGAGGTCCACACAGGCTTCTCCTGAAGAAGGTGGCCCAGCCAAACAGTCCAAGATGAAAGGCTGGACTTCATTTTGGAGCTGTGCTGATGACTCCTTCTTTCCAAAAGGGGGTCATTGAAGCTGCCAGAAACCCTTCACTATACCCCCCCCCAACACACACACACCTGTTCCCAGTGTAGTCCCAATTCTGGAACTTTCCCCTCAGGGTTTTTTTTGTAGTGCAGTTCAATGGTTCTGGTATCCTTTACAGGGCTTGTTAAAAACACAGATTGTTGAGCCTCACTCCCGGAGTTTCTGATTCTGCAGGTCTAGGATAAGGTATAAGAATTCCTGCATCTGACAAGTTCCCAGATGAGCTGGTGTGGCTGGTCCTGGGACCGCACTTCAGAACCATTAGTGCAGCTAGCCAATCGGATTCCCTGAGTTCAAGGGCTTGCCCCATCACTCAGGCCCAGGGCTCTTGAACAAGTTAACCTCACTGTTGCCTCAGCCTCCTCATCTGAAATAAAAGAACACGAGGATAAGAATGACATCTGCTTCATGATGTTGTTTTCAAGGGCACATGGAACAATGCATAAAAAACATGATTTGGTACATGCAAGTTTTATTTCTCAAAATGTTATTTCTCAAAACACACCAATGTTACAGCACTGGTATCCACCCAGTGCTTTTCTAATCCACCTGTGATGTAAAGACCCTCGATGTCCCAGGGTTCAGGTGGCCTGAGGGGTTAAGGAGGCTGGACCATGGAGACCTATGAGTCCCAAAGGCACCTTCGCTCAGAATCCACAGATGAGTCCTTGTCAGCGTCCGGTATTCAAGTCCTGCCTTCCTGCCAGAAATCCATGAGGCCTCAGCTGAGGCACTGATCTGGACGTGTTTATCAACTCCCTGGCATTGTTTTTTGCTTCGTGACCATGAAACAAGCAAAAAAACAGAAGACTCCTGCCTGTTGTCCCAAGCACTAAATTTTATTCTGGCTGAATTTGGCTGCGTAAATTTCTAGTCCCCAACCAGCTTAGATTTTCAGAGCTGCTGTGGCTTTTAGATATTTCCTCTGCTCCCCATTATTATTTTTTAAGTTAAATCAAAAAACAAAAACAAAACAAGGAAAATTCAGAGGAGTTCAATCTCTAGACTTGCTTTTTGTTTTTATTATCAACAATCAAGTTAATGGTACACTCTTGGAAAACTATATGCACATGTAGAAATATTTCCCTTTTAAATAGAAGCATTCATTATGACACATATAAATAAATTTGAAAATCTGAAACATAACTTATGACGCTTATGTTCACAAACAAAGTCCAACAGGAAGAAAAAAAAAGAAATCAGACAGACATGCACCTGATAACAAAAATATATACTGTTGTCTGGACTGTGGTCTCTCTAAACACAAAAGAATTGGACCCGTGAGAACCTTAGTACTCCATAAAGACACGCCATAGAGACTACAAGGAGAGGAGAAACATCGTACGGTCACGTAGAAGAGACGGTCTGTACTGATATTAACACGATACAATTGAGTCACAGAACACAGTTGTAGAAAGACACCCAAAAAGTTAAAGCCTCAACATTCAACTAATACCTATAGTTTGTGCCTTTTAAAATAAGAAACCAACAAAAAAAAATCTCAACAGAGATGTCTAAACTGCGGGAAGAATGGAATCATCAATATACAGTCCATCCACCATACAGGATGTCAGTCCATTTCGGATCACACAGAAGTGCAAACCCAGACACTTCTGCAAACTTGTGTGCGCACCTTTCCCTTGCTCCGTCGATTTCTCTGCAGCCAGTTGCATGGACTGCAATTGACTCCAATCCAAAGCAGTGCCAAAAAGTTCAGTAGAAGCTGGTGGAAGAAGAAAATGCCGGTGGGGGTGGCGGGAGAGAAAAAAAGGGAAGAGGTCCGAAATATGAGACACAGTTCGCAGTTTGCAGATGGAAGGCATCTCATGTACAGGGCATCTTTCAGGGCCGAGTGTCTGCAAAGATTCGGGGTTTGGGAGTTGCGACGGTGTTGGGGTTCGGAAGCGCTCACGGCGGGGTGGTACTCGGCGAGGTG
>PVKM010010711.1:0-34467 GCA_004027735.1 Carollia perspicillata | reverse complement strand
CGTGGTCCTAGAAATGTGAATATGCATGAAGGATGATGAGTTTCCATTAGAGAGCCTCTAAGTGACTTTCTGATTTCTGTGATTGCTTTCCTGGGGTAAAAAGATGATAAATAAATGATGCTAAATAAAGTTCTCTGCAATGTTCCCGTGTACTACCTGGTAGGGTGAAATGTTTTTTCTTGGTGTTCTGGATCTATAACAGAATAGCTGTTCAACACTCAAGGGGAGAAACATGCCTTTAAAAGCACATAGCAAGTGCTCTTTAATGAAAGAAAAAAAATCCTTATTCCTGCTTGGATAACAACGGAGTCAATACATCAATATTCAAACCTACCGTAAATGCTTTCATGTTACTTAAATGTCATTTTTTCTTTTTTACTTTGAATATATCATTTGAAATGTTTATCTTTGTTAATGATTCCATAAGTACAAATTTTAAAGGCATACAGCATTTTTAAAATGTATTTAACAGATGAGAAAAACATGCAATGCCCAACACTCAGTACTTGCGAGGTAAAGCTGGATTTGGAATTCTCATTTTCTATCAGTGCCATGGTGCTACACTTTTGTAAAAGCAAAATAGCCAAATACACAAGTGACATGAGGTTATTATATACTTTGGCTCTGACTCTATCTTGGGAATTTATGCTCAGGAAATATTTTAACATAACCAAATATTTTAAGAAAGATAATAACAGAATATTACAATAGGAAAAATTGGGAACAGTGTAAAAGTTCATTATAGGAGAACAGTATTTGGAATTGGGAACTATTGTACCATCAGGCAGTCATTAAACACATGTTAAACTATGTGGATACATGGAAAATATTTATTAAGTAGAAAAGCAGACAATAAAATGATATCATTTTATTAAAGACATAAAATACAGAATCATGAGTTCAAGGGCTAACAAGTTATATGCAAAAATAAGTATAAATTTTATGGTTATGAGATTATATACATTTTCCTTTCATCAAAAATTGTTAGATTTATGAAAAATACTTTTTAAAATAAGAGATCTATATGCAAACCAAAATAAAATTAATAGTGCTCCTTAAAATTTCTTAAGTGAACATTATTTTGATGCTATTTATTGATTTCTTATATAGATCATACATTTATTTTATCTTATTTCCCAAACTTTAGGTGTGTGAGAAGTGAATAGTTGCATTAATACGTTTCTATTAGTCTGGGTCCTGTGAGAAGCAAACTCCAAAATGAGATTAAATGGGCAAGAATTTTATTAGGGGAAGTGCTCCTGAAGGAAAATAGAGAGGGAGTCAGAAAGGCCAGGGGAGCCATGGGACCATGAGGGACGGAGGGAGAGATCCTGGGGAGGAAGTGCCCTAGACTGCCCTGCAGTCAGAAAGGTGGGGCAAGCACCTGGGCAAGTCCTTTAGGCAAAGTCAACTGACAACGAAGCCTGCCAGCCTCTAGGAACTGAGCATCCTGCAGCACTCAGCCTCTGGCCCAAGCAGCCCATGGGAAGTGTAGTCTCAGGGCAAACATGACTCTGGATTTCAAAGCTGGTCATCTGGGCCCTTCCTCCCTCACAAGGGTATCTGACCTTTTAGTGTCTCTGGGCCACTCTGGAAGAAGAGTTGTCTTGGGCCACTCATTAAATACATTGTGACACATAATCACACAAAAAATCTCATAATGTTTTAAGTGAATGTACAAGTTTGTGTTGAGCTGCATTTACAGTCATCCTGGGATGCACGCAGCCCATGGGCTGCGGGTTAGACACCCCTGCACACAGGTCCTCCAGGTGCCCAAACATAATTTTTCTAAAGTTATCTGTACAATACTTTAATATCAGCCTATCAGTCCTGAATATTTCATAATGACTGGAAAGCAATAATGAAGCATTGAAGAAAGTATTTCAAAATTGTTTAAAGTCAAAAAGTAATAAATAGTCTAAACAAAACACTGTTTGGAACTATTTAAAGAATAATACTCCTTTTCTTGGTCTCATTTTAATCAACCATAGCTACATTAAAACTAAAAAGCAGATGTTAAGTGGCCCTTAAGAAGCTATGTGTTAAATCAAATATCTGCTGAGTATGTTCTAACTGGAAGGTTGTACAAACTAGTGAGCCATAATATTTAGATGATGAGTCACAAATTTCCCCAGGGGGGTCTCCCCAAAACCCTAGAGACCAGTGCCAACTAGTCTAAGATTCTGGTTCTGTAGCTTAGTTACTGAACAGCCTTAGAAAAGAAATATGGCACTGGCTGGTGTGGCTCAGTGGACTGAACACCAGCTTGTGAACTGAAAGGTCGCTGGCTTAATTCCCAGTCGGGACACATGCCTGGGTTGTGGACCAGGCTCCCAGGTGGTGGAGTGTGAGATGCAGCTGATCAGTGTTTCTCTCACACATCCATGTTTCTTTCCCTCTCTTTCTCCCTCCTTTTCCCTATCTCTAAAAATAGAAAATAAATTAAAATCTTTAAAAAAGAAAGAGAAGAAATATGTTTTCTCTCAGCCTTAGTATCCAGGAAAAAAATGGAAATAATTATACTGACTTCAAATACAGGGTGAGGCAAAAGGAGGTTTACAGTCATAAGTATGTGAAACACGGAGTTTATTCTTGTATTATTCTTCATTAACCATAGTATTAATTGCCATATGAATGACTGTAAGCTTACTTTTGTCCCATCCTGTAATTATACCCAATTAATCTTCATCATTATGAGGTTTTATGAGAAAATAAATGTAAGACACTTAGGACTACACTTAGCAAATGTTAACACTCAACAAATATGACCCCATTCCCCTCCACAAACACACACTTTCATCAGGGCAAGTGGCTCTTTGGTTCACTATGGCCTCCAGGACAATTCCAGCCTCCTCGGTGCCACTTTCTATAGTCATATTTCTTCAAAACACATTTGAACAAATATATCTCCCCTTTATTCCAGCCCAGGTTTCCTGTTCCAATGAAGCTGATCTCCTCGGTGACTTCCAAAGATCCCACATTTACTTTCAACAGCAAACATTGCATCTGCTGCACCCGTGCCCCTTCCGTTCTTCTCCCTTCCTTTCTGCTTTTACAAACTGTACTCACATCTGACCTGTTTATGGAGCCATGAATCCCCCACTTCTCTGAGCTTCTACAGTACTTGTTAACATATTGTTCAATTCAGCAGGAAATGATATATGCTCATCTTAACACCATCTATAATTTTTTATCCTTCTTGGGATCCAAGAAGAGATAATAAACCCACAGTGGATTCTGAATTAATTCTTATTTAATTATGGGTGCTCCCTGCATTCCAGCTGACCCTATTTGCATCCCATGGAGCTGTGTGCTCTGACACATCTATACATGTGACAGTGATTTACATGCATAGGAAGAATTTAATTCGTACTTAAAATATTAAACTTATCTGGTCCAGAGGCATGTGTATATACAGGGGCAATCAGAAGTGATCTCTAAAATAATACACTATAATATTACTATAAGGTAATTATAAATTTAGAAGAAATTAATAGGACACTTGTAAATGTTCAAATGAATAAATGTGCTTTCGTTGGCTTCAATGGGACATGAGAAATGCAGACCTCATAACCACGGATATAATACAACTACTCACACTCCAGTCTTATTCCAGAACCCAGTAAGAATTCACTCACCTTTAGACACTTTTAAAAGTAAAGTAGTATCTGCCCTGGCTGGTGCGGCTCAGTGCAGTGAGTGCTGGCCCGCAAACCAAAGGGTCGCAGGTTCAATTTCCAGTCAGGGCACATGCCTGGGTTGCGGGCCAGGTCAGGTCCCCAATAGGAGGTGCATGAGTGACAACCATACATTAATTGTTTGTCTCCCTCTCTTTCTCCCTCCCTTCCCCTCTGTCTAAAATAAATAAATAAAGTCTTTTAAAAAATAAAATAAAGAATAAGTATCTAAAAATTATTAAATACTTTTAGCATAAATTTATCTCTAATTAGGACCCATCCAAGAAGCTACACAAAACAAATTATCCAGATCTAGCAACAGTTTATTTGCTTCTTAGTTTAAATGAGTACCACCTAAGGGTCCTATACATTTAGAAAAACATACTGCCCAAGTGAACCTCTATTAATGTACAGAGAACAGATGCTATAACAGAAAGAACATCTAATAGTAAAATTTCAATCGATAAATGACTTTGTTGGTATGGGGAGCATGACATGATACAATGTGACATGGTATGACAGGACATGACATGACGTTTCGTTACAGGGCTCCATTGCAAGGGTCCTAGAGCTAGGGCACAACAGGCAAGCCCTAGAGGGAAGAAGAGACTTCCCCGTTTTAACCTGGGGTTTACTTTATGTGCCTTACCTTACTTGGTATGATAAAGAAAATGTTATTTCCATCCATCGGAGAAGGCAGCACTGAAAGACAAGGAGCCTAATGACGGCACTGGGAAGCTACGAAGTCAGGAATAGAGTATGTTTGCCTAAGACAAGTATCTCTGAGGGGGGGGGGACCTTTGGAGGGAGGGGAGATTGGTTTCTCTGAGAAAGAAATGGACAAGAGAGGCCTGGAGCTACATGTTGGAAAATCTTCCAACTACAGGTAAAAAGACTACCACATTTACTGACAGGCTTTTATAACGATCATGAGCAGCATTTGGACAGCGTTTTAAATTCCTTGACAAAAGGGGTTATATAGACACAATTAAGCAAATTATTTTGGGGGGACCTGTCTCAGCAGCAGCACTTTCTCTGCCCCACCAGTTTCCCTTCAGGATTAGTTGCACTTGCCCTAGAACTTCAAAAAGAGAACCGCCCATGATATCGAACGCCCTTGCAGGTTAGCTGTCTCTTCTCCAGCAGTCATTGCGTGGCCAACTGAGAGAGAAGTCAAAAACGCAGGCGTTGTTTTATAAGGATGGGTGCTTAGGAGTGGAGCCTAGAAACGTAGCCGTCTTTCCTTTGGCCATTCTGTTTCACTTTCCACAGGGGAACTGTTTTCTTCCTCATTTATCCCAACTGACAAGTACAAGCACTTTGGGCCCTAACTGAATGTGAACATTGTCAAAAGAAATTGGGCTAACTGGAGGCGTCTGCAGCTCCATTCCCGGTGCATTCTGGTGGGGGCCATGGTGGCCAATGTGACAGGGAGGCTGGTGGCCAGACACCCCAGCAGATGGAGCCTCACATACTGTACGCATCATGACCAACCATAAAAACAGTCACAACGAATCAGCGGTGCCGTGGAGAGGCTCCTCGGAACCTTCACCTTCGATTTGACTTGGCTGACATGCGCAGGTTGTAGTCAGCAGCTATATTAAGCAGAGATTCAGAAGTAACCCACAAATTCCAGGTTGCAGGGTCTCACTCACTGGTTGAAGCCACTGGTTTGAGAGGTTTTCTTCGCCTGAGAGAGCTCATTGTGGACTTGCTTGTGTTTGCAAATGGGTAAGGGCTTCATTTTTAAATACTCTATATCTATCTGTGCATGCTTCTGACCCCTCCAGCAAACAGTTGCTAGAAGGGGTCTGAGAGCTTCAATAAGAGAAAAATCCAGTCAGCCAGGAATTCCAATACAAATACCAATTTAGAAAACGAGCTAATCCACTTTGACAACATGTTGTCACTGTGGAGTTGCAAAAAGGAATTACACATTAATACGACTTTAAAAATTAGAGGCCCTGCAATTTAACAGCTTAAGTTTGCTTCAAAGGGACAGCAGGGAGGCAGCAGTGGGTTTCAGGTGACAGCTTGAAATTCTCTGGTTCTCTGCTCTGTTCAGGTAAAAGGTCTGATGGTAACACGAGCTTTCCAACTTGTTTCAAACTGAAGTATTATGGAAAGGTAAATTATGTTTTGTATTCATGACTGAAAGCATTTTACTTTAAAGCCATTGCGGCTGATGCTGTCAAGGTAGAGATTCAAGTTTTATGTACAATGCCTCCAGCCCAGCCGATGTGAGTGAGGCGACATGACAGCTTGTAATAAGTAATTTTTATACAGTTACATTTATCACTCAAGTAGGCTTGGCAATATTAAACACAGACCTTAAAAAATTGCTGAAGAGGAGGACAGGGGCTGGAGGCCATGGGGGTTTTTCTCCCCACTTTAGTACAAGGGTGGGTGCCTATTTGGGTCCTTTGCTATTTTTTCCAGCGTGTATTCCTGTTAATGTGGCACTTTTTAAGATATGCACCCAAATGCTTTTCTACTGTTAATATATCACTAAGAGGTTAAGAATGGAGTGACCCCATTTGGCCCAAAGGATGTTATTTCAGGCTTTAATGAATTAGATATTGCTACCAATTTCAGGTGAAAATCAATTGCCTCAATTAACCAATTTCCACCAATCCAAATATTTACAAAATGGAAGGCCCTGAGTCTGCAATTTCTGCTACATTATACCTTTGTTTCCCCTAAAGCTGTTCCCTTTACATTCTTCATTAGCATCTCATTTTTGCTAAAGCCACGAGGACAGCTATGTCTCTGCAGTGGCATGAGGCTTTCATCCATTCCATAGAAGACAATTTGTATATGGACTTTCTATGGAGGGGGATTTTCTCTTTTACCTAGTATTTAATATGTTTAAACTTGGAGGAACATAGGAATTCATCTAATTCCTCTCCCTGGGATATCTATCTATACACACACACACACACACATGTCCATATACGTATATATGTATGTCATATGTATATATGTATATTGGATCTGCAAAGAAAAAATACTACTTTACACAGTAGGCTCCTTAGGAGTTTAAGCATATTTATTCATTTTTACTCACTTAGTCCTCCTATTATCTTTATGAGGTGAGTAGGAATTTTAAACTCGTGTACCCATTACATAAGAAAATTAAAAATACAGCAAGGTTAAGCAATTTGTGCAGGGTCACACATCTAAAAACTACTGCACCCAGGACGCAAACTCAGGCAATTTGACTACAGCATCTGCCTTCTTAAGCACTGCTTTTAAAAACAAATATATAGGATAAGAGAGACTAATGAAATAAAACAAAATTAGGGATTCATTCTTTTCAGCTTAATTAGATGGAAGAAGCTACGTTCCTCAGGAGAAGGCTTTGTTTGCACCAATTTGCACTCATCCCTCAGATGTCGGTGCTTTCGTAAGCATTTAATCGGGCTACTAACATCTTTCTTTTGGGTTGCCGATAAAGAAAGTAAATGTAAAAAGAGGCAAGTACTTTTCCCCCAAGCCCTAGCTGAAACAAGTTAAAACTGAGTTAGTTTGAATTCATTTAAACTATAAAGCCAGAATTCCTTTGACCTGCGCACCAAGGATTCAACCAGTTTTGCAGTATGGCTCCCGATCACACATTTGTTCCACAAATACATGTTGAATACCTGCTTTGTGCCACGCCCTGTGAGAGGGCCCAGGGAAAAACAGTGGTGACCATAATCACATATAATTTCTCACTCGGGGACGTTAGAGTCTGGTAGTGTTAGCCCGGCATGTCCCCGTGACTATAATAGAGCATGAAGACACGCAGATAAAATAAACATGGTCTGTGCCATATGGAAGCAGATATCTAAAAGTGGAAGGCAGATATATAAATAAGCACCATGAGTGCTAAAATTGCTGTACCAAGTGTTTGTACAGTGGACCACATGATTATAAAAACTGACAAATATAATATTGGAGTCAATTGTCTCTTACCCTTTAACCACAATACAGTCTGCCATTTAAGATAGCAAACACATGTTTGAGAGATATAATTATATTTTTCTTTGAGATCTTTCAAACACGGTGATGGAAGCTAAAGAACATATGAATTATAATTCTGATGAATCCCAAGTATAAAAATCTTACTTCCATCCCTGGAAATTACACCTACTATCAATTGCCTGTCTTAGAAAGTAAACAAGACCCGGACTCTTGAAACTTCTGAATGAAAGTGAGAAACCAAAGTTCCTGTGCCCACGGGGAAATAGAATCAGAGAAGTCAAGTCTCTGTGTGATTCAACTTAACTCAGAAAGAAATTGTAGAAAAGACATTAATGTGTGAATCAGTTGTTTTTGCTGGAGGTTGTGTAGAGACAGGGAAAAAATTCATCCAAATGATTGGATCTCAACATCGCCAGTGATCTCACTCTCATTTAGATACTTAATGTGATTCCAACAGTCTCAACCAGGAGAGATTTTTTGCCCCCAGAGACCTGTGGCAATGTCTGGAGACTTATTTGGTTGTCAAAACTGGGGAGTTACTACTGGTCTCCAGTGGGCAGAGGCCAGGGCTACTGTTAAACATTCTACAGTGCCTAGGGCAGCCCCCAACCAAAGAATTTTCTGACCCCATATATCAATGGTGCTAAGGTTGAGAAACCTTGTTCTACAGACAACACAGATCTGGAAATAATTTGGATTCCTCCCATCTCCAAACACAGCAAAGAGACAAGTCTTACTGACCACCAAGGGCTCCACCTCAAATGCTGTCACATGGCATCTTGTGGACCTCCGGGGAGGGCTGCTAGAAAGTGGTCAGAGAGCAGGAAATGGCTTCTAATTAGTAGTGTCCTCACAGGATACAACTGCAAAAGACAATTTCCTGCCCCCTTATTTGATGGGAGGATTAATCTCTTACTGAATTCCAGATGAGGAAGATTTTCAAAAGTTTCAAATAGCAAGAGTGTAGCCGTAGAGCAGGCAATTATGTGCAATTTGTACAGTGTTCAACAATCAAAATGTAAATCCGATGAGTTTATTGAGGTAAATGCATACAGCATGTTTACCTTAAAAGAGCATCAGGCTGTAGAAATTCTAATGGGTTCTGACAGTTGGGAAGAATTATCTTTTCATATTGCAATTTTTATCTGTGAGATGAAAAGGGAAAACAAGACAAGAAATTTACTCCTAGGAAACTATTATCTATGAGGTTTTTCTTTTTTCTTTTTTTCCTGATAAGGAGCAATATAGGTATGGGGCATTGAAAAGATGGAGATTTGATAAATTCAGTGTTCTAGGCACATTTATCTACACAGAGACAATTAATTTTGCTGCATTCATGGTGTTGTGTACAACATCTAAAACACCATCAGCTCCTCAGTAAATGTTCTCTCCTGTCATATAATAATGTATACGTGTATACCTAATGCAGCATTTGATTTTGGTCTTCATTTTCCCTGTAGAAAAGGCTACCCAGAACTTTGAGAGCAATAAGCCTTTGCTAATTTCCATGGGAAAGCAGAAACCTAGACTTTGTCTTCGCTTACACATGAAGCAGCCAGCTCAGTTAGGCAGAGAACAGGCCTTCAACAAATAGTTATATTCTTATATCCCTCTCCCTCTTTCCCCATGAGCCACAAAAGGTTTTCCATCTTTTCTCTTGCTAAAACTTCTAGAGCAAAATAAAAAGAAATATTTATGTAATGGAATAGCCTACATAAATATATTCTGATTCAAATACCAGTCTCCCGGGAGCATGTTAGGTGGTTGTGGTTTCACAACAAGATGGCAAAATAGAAGCTTCAGAATATCAATCAATACTGGACTTTTTGATGCCTTCCCTCTGAAATCTTAGTGCCTACCCACCTGGACCCAAACAAGAACAAACAGAAAGATTCATCCTATTCCTGATATAATCAACCCTCCTCCTACAAGTGCCAACTTGATGCCTTTTAGCCTCCTTACTGGAGAGCCCACCACAGTGCGTGCATGCAAGACAGAAGGGCTCTTCACGGCTGGCTGACAATGCCTACCCTCTGAAACAGTGTGCTGGGAGCACCTGACACAGGTCGGTTCACTGTCACAGTCATTCAACGGATGAAGTCTAGTACAGATGCTACCCATGCCGTATAGCTTCCAGATCACCCTGCAGCTGCGCTGAAATGTGACGCTTATGAGCTGGTCAAACCACCTGGTAGCTGAATTCTGCTCTAGGGAGCACCTAAAGTTCACTTTATGTCATTTAAGTGACTAAAAGTAGTTATTACTCTTAGAAAGCTTGTTCTGAGTAAAACAGCTGTTAACAGGCTTGGCTTTGCTTTTGGATATCAGAAAAGATCACAGGATTAGGCAAATGCTAAAGTGTTAGTAATGATGGAAAATATAAAGTGTTATTATTTTTAAAAGCAGAGGGAAACTTGTAAGTATTAAATCCCGCTCCTTCTCATTATGAGTAAAGGAAGTGAGGCCCAGAGTGGTACAGTGACCTAGCACTGTTTCCCTGGTTTAAAATTCTTTTCACTTTCCAACGTGCCATTTCATTTAATATAATATGGCGAATGCTTCTAAACAAAAAAGTGGGGTTTATCCATAGAGTTTAGTACATTAACTTTATGGATTATATTATAATATAATGGATTTAATTATATTATAACTCATAGAAGAAAATTTGACAATATCTATGAAAATTACAAATATATTTACCCTTTATCATAGCAATTTGATTTCTATACACTTGCTTATCTGTGAAATGACATTTTACAGGTTATGTGTTGGCAAAATTGGAATTAATTCAAGTGTCCACTAGGAGTGAACCAATTAAAGAAACTATAGTATAGCACGTGGCTATATAGAAGAAAAATGAAGCATTCCGTATTAATATGGAAATATCTCTAGATTTCTAGGATTAAAAAAACAAGATATAGACAAAATATATGTTGTATGTTAGCTTTGTGTTAAAAGGGGGTTAATAAGAATATATATTTGTATTTTCTTTAATGTACTAGAAGTATACAGGAGAAACTAACATAAGTGATCACGTATAGAAAGTAGTGGGGATGAGAACAGTTATGTGCACAAACTTCCCCCATGTATACATGACATATTTATTTCTTAGACCACATGAGTATAGTATTCAGTTAATAAATACATTTTGAAAAGTAACAAATGTAAAATGAATCCCATGGAGGAAACCGATGCATTGTCTGTTTTTTGAAGATTTGTGTGCTACTCTCTTAAAAATCATTCACAGAAAATATAATCTGCGACTTCGGTTTTCTGGTGTACCATGTAAGAAGCTTAGAAGTTGCAACTCCATTATAATAAAAGCAAAAGGCCGAAAAACTGAAAAGATCAAGCAACTCTTCTTAGTTCCCTAAGAGAACAAGGTCACAGGGGAAACCGCTGCCCCACAAAACGGGAGGGACTCACAGGTAAATACAGAGGATTGTAGCCCATAGGGGCAAAAGCTCCACAGCAGCCAGTGCAGGGATAGGGAAATCTGAAGTATAATTGACAAATAGCTGCAGGCTTAGTGTGGACAGCTCTGAGAGTTAAAACTCCAAAGGAACAAGTGGTTGGTGGGGGTGGGGGTGCACACTTTTGTGAGTTTTACCTCCTGAGATCCTACCAAGTTTTCACAGTGTATATCCAAGAAAAATCTCCCCTGGCAGGGACAAAGAAAAAGAAACCATTTTGAGATATGCCAGAACATTCTGTCCTTAACACAGCCTGCCCCCCAGGGGGAAACTATTTAACCAGAGTCTAACCTGCTTGGGTTTTTTAAGAGCCTAATTGACCTGGAGGAAGGGAAATACTCAGTTCCGGCACATTTAGCCTTTTATATAGAAGGAAAATATCCAATTCCACCCCATGATAGCCAGCCTCATCCACCTAAGGAAAGGAAAGAAACTGAGAAACACATGTAAAGTTCATAGTCCAGAAGCAGAGATTCACTAAACCGCTGAGACCCAATCATATAACTATAGAAGACTTTCCCTCCTCTACCACCTCACTACCACATTACCAAAGGCCTCTTTGCAGCAGTTCTTTTTACCCAGTATATCACACCCAGCTGTCAAAGAAAAAGTATAAGACATACTAAAAGACAAAAACAAAAACAAGCAAACAAACAAAAAAAAAAACAACCCATGGCTTGAAGAGAGAAAAGGCATCAGAACTAGATGCAGATATAGCCCGGATATTGAAAATATAAAACCAGAAATTTAAAACAACTCTTAATAATATGCTAAGGGTTCTAATGGATAAAGTAGATAACATGCAAAAATAGATGGGTAATGTAAGCAGACAGATCAAAATTCTAAACACTGCAAGAGAAAGAAGAAAGCCTTTCATGGATTTACCAGTAGACTGGACAAACCTGAGAAAATAATCTCTGAGTTTAAGAATATATCAATATAACTCTCAAAATTTGAATAGCAAAGAGAAAAAAGACTGGAAAAAAAACCCAGAATATCTAAGAACTGTGGACAACTAAAAAAGGCATAACTCGCATGTAATGAAAATATTAAAAGAAGAAAGGGACAGAAAAATAATTGAAACAATAATGTTTGGGAATTTCTCCTAAATCAATGTGAGACACCAAGCTACAGATCCAGAAAGCTCAGAGAACACTAATGAAGATAAATGCTCCCCCTGCATCTAAGTGTTTCATTTTCATAGCATAGGCAGCTAGGTGTTAACAAAAGAGAAGGGAACTAGACTGGCTGTGCCTAATTGAGTCTGAAAGTTAAACTTAATCAGTCTTAAATTTGCAAGTTACAGTTTGAGAATTCCCAAGGGACTTAATCCCTGAGGCAGACTCCCTCAAGGACAACTGGCCATTATCTACAATCACGGTGAAAGATGTAAAACAATAGGAAAAATTCCTTTGCTAGGCACTTGCACAGTAGAAGCCAAGATATAGCAGGGGAGGTCTTTCTATTTTGAAGCATGCACAGTAGGAGCCAAGATGGCAACCATAAAGGGGTATACTCTAGCCTGAGAAAAGAACTGGATTGGATGAGGGCATGAAACCCTAGAAGATTGAGGAAGGAGATTGGATAGGGAGAGGATCCAACAAAAGCCCATGAAGAGCCAGGAAAAAGATCGGTTAGTTTAAAACAAAACCTACCCGTTTCCAAACCCAAGGAAATATAACCAAACCCAAGGAAATATAATCAAAGCTTAACAAAAGCCCAACCTGGTTGCAACCATTCCTCTGTGCATTCACATACTCTCCTGCTCTCTCTCTATAGCAGCCATGCAGGCCTAGTAGCCACACAGCTCCAAGCATGGGCCCAAACATGGGCCTGGGTGTGGCAGTGCAGCACCAGCCAAAACACAGCTAAGAACTTAGTCTACGAGAACACAGACTAAGGTAGTCAGATGGGGACAGAGACTGAGATGGACTAAGCTTTGTCATGGACTAAACTGAACTACACCCTGCTCATGCCAAGCCAATAGCACAGAATTTCTGGACCCAGGCCGTTCTTCTGGGCTTGGTGAAGACAAGGCCGGCCTTCTTTCACAGTGGGATAGAGCTGAGCCATCTGGTAGTGAATGAGACACTGGACAGCTGGAGACAGTCCTTTGTGTTTGCTGCAGATTCAATACATCTTACTACCACACTCAGTCTCCCATGCATGGGTCTCCAAAATGCTCTTCTCATGGCTCTTGAAAGAACCTCACTGGCAATAGTTTCAAACTACAAAAAATCAAAGGTAAAGAAAAATTTCTGAAAGTTGCCAGAGGCAGAAAGGGAAATACCTACAGAAAGGGCAAAGACAAGAATTACATTTGACTTCTCAGAAATCAGCCCACAAGAAGAAAATTAAGTATAATATTTAGTACTAAGAGAAAAAAAAAACACCAAACTAGAATTCTGCAAAATTATCCTTCAAAAGCAAAGAAGAAATATTTTCTCAGACAAACAAAAATTGAGGAAATTTGTTGCCAGTAGACTTGTCTAATAAGAAATGCTAAAAAGGAAAATGATATAGGTGAGAAATTTTATCTAAATATGAAAGGAAAAGGAGTGCAGAAAAAATAAGTGGAAATAAAATAAACTTTTAATTTTCTTATTCTTAATTGATCAAATAGATAAGTTTGTTCAAAATAGTAGCAACAATGTGTTCAATTATACATATATTTACATATACGTGTGTGTGCGCTTATGTATTCTCAGGTGTTAGCAAAATGAATAAAGCAATGGTACAAGAGACAAAAGAGAAGAATTAAGATTATTTTGTTATTATAAAGTATTCATACTACCTGTGAAACAATATAGTGTTTTTTGAAAGTGGACTTTAGTCCATTGTAAATGTGTATGGCAGAGATTATCAGAGTGGATCAAAAACACAACACAACTATATGTTGTCTACAAAAAATCTACTTTAAATATAAATACATATACAAATTAAAAGTAAGGGGTGGAGAAAGATATATCAAGGCACTAATCAAAAGAAAACAGGAGTAGCTATGTTAATTCCAGACAGAGCACATGTCAGAGTCAAGAAAATTATGTGGGATAAAGAAGAGGCACTATGTAATGATAAAGGGGTTGATTTTCCAAGAAGACCTAATAATCCTTAACATGTATGTTTCTAATGATAGGGCATAAAAATATGTGAGGCAAAAATTGTAGAACTTCAAGGAGAAACAGATGCATTGGCCATTATAGTTAGAGACTTCAACATTCTCTATCAGAAATGATCTACCAGGCAGAATATGAGTAAGAATATAATTCAACTCAACAACCTCATCAGTCAACTGGGTATAATGGACATCTCTACAATACTTTATCCAGCAACAGGAGAATATACAATCTTTTCAAGTTCACCTGGAACATTCATCAGGATAGACCACATCTTAAATCATAAAACACACCTTAACAAATTTGAAAGAACAAAAATAACACAATGTCTGCTTTCAGACCACAATGGAATAAAACTAAAAATCAGTAACAGAAAGATGCCTGGAAAGTTCCAAAATATCTAGGAAATTAAATAATACATGGATCAACACAGAAATATCAAAAACTTAAAAAATATTTGAACTAAATAAAAATAAAAAACAAATGAACAAAATCTGTGGGATGCACTGAAAGCCGTGTTTACAAGGAAATGTATAACACTGAATATATGCATTAGAAAAGAAGAAAGATCTTAAATCAATCATCTAAGCTTTGACCTTAGGAAACTAAACAAAAAAGAAAAACAAATTGAATCTACAGTTAACATAAGAGAAGAGTAATAAAATTTTGAACTAGTAAACAGAAAATCAACTTTAAAAATGCAGACAACTATAATTGAACAACAATAAAATATATTTTTAAATGAGCAACACCAAAAGTGAATTCTTTGAAAATATCAATGTAATCAGTAAGCATTTCATCAAACTAGCTAAAAAGAGAGAGGAGAGAGAGAGAGGACTCAATTTAATAATATTAGAAAATAGAGGGAACATCACTGCAGACCCCATGGACATGAAAAAAATAATCACAGAATACTATGAACAACACTATGCCCATCAATTGAATAACCTAGATAAAATGGCACTAAGTTCTTTAAAGGCACAATCCAGGACTGAAGAAGGCAGCCAAGTGGGTATAAGATGAGTCCACTTGCTCTTGTCCCCAGTTCAGATTTTCAGCTGATCTTCTGACAAGTAACCTGAGCAATCAGTGGAACCTTAGCTGATATGCAGTTTTGAAGCCAAGGAATACAGATCTTGCTTTATACCATCTGGTTAGGAGATTTTGTGAGTTGAAGGGGAAATAACATATGCATGACACCTACAGCAGCAAAAGGACCAGTCAGAAATTGCAGCATTGTAGCTCCCTCCCCTACCAGGTCAGGGGTCCCTAGTCCTCCTCAGGGACCTCCCAACCCTAATCCAGAGTTACTTGGGATTCACAGTCTGGGAGATCCAGGCTACACATACACAGTGAGCAACATGGCAGCACATAGCTGCAGTGCAAACCAGGAGAGATCGATTTATCAGACATAAAGTTCAAAGTAATGATTGTAAGGATGCTCTAGGACCTCAGTGAGAACTACAAGAAACTTTATGGGAACTACGAGGAACTGAGTGGGAAGTAAATCACCATAAAATGACATCTGGACTATGAATAAGAATCAGGTGGAAATGAAAAATACAATATCTGAAATGAAAAATACACCAGAAGAAATTAAAAGCAGAGGACCAAGTTAGCAAGTTGGAAGAGAAGGTAGATCAAAACACCCAATCAGAGCAACAAAACAAAACAAAACAAAAAAAGTAAAAAAGAATGAAGATAGTTTAAGAGAGTTTCATGACAACATGAAATGTAACATTCACATCATAAAAATACAAGAAGGAGAAGAAAAAGAGCAAGGGATACAAAGCCTGTATGAAAAAATAGTGACAGAAAACTTCACTAATTTGATGAAGAAAAAAAGCCATGCAAGTTCAGGAAGCAAAGGGGGTCCTGATTGAGATGTACACAGAGACCCACTTCAAGACACATCATAATTAAAATAGAAAATTTTGAAGACAAAGAGAGAATGTTAAAGACAGAAAGGGAGAAACAGCTAGTAACATACAAGGGAGCTCCAATAAGGCTATCAGCTCATTTCTCAACAGAGACACTACGGGGCAGAAGGGACTGGCATGTGGTGTTACGTAGTAATGAAAAGCAAAGATCTGCAAGGCTCTCATTTAAAATGGAAGGTGAAATAAAGAGCTTCCCAGACCCCCCCCAAAAAAAAAGCTAAAAGAGTACATCTCCACCAAGCCATAATTGCAAGAAATGGTAAAGGGACTGCTTTAAGAAGGAGAGAAAGAGACAAAGAGAGAGGAACACAGGTACAAAGTGGAAAATGGCAATGAATAATAATAACAATAACCCTAAATGTAAATGGATTAAGTGCTCCAATCAAAAGCCAAAATGTAGCTGAATGAATTGGAAGACAAGACCCACATATATACTGTCTACAAGAGACTCACCTCAGAAGAAAAGATCTACGCTGGCTGAAAGTGAAGGGATGGAAAAAAATATTCCAAGCAAATGGACATGAAAAAAAAAGCTGGGGGATCAATACTTATATCAGACAACACAGACTTCAAAACAAAGGTCATAATAGACAAAGAATGTCACTACACAACACTTAAGGGAGCAGTCCTACAAGAGGATATAACTATTGTAAATATATGTGCGCCCAACACAGAAACACCTAAATATATGTGGAAAATCCTGGAGGACTTTAAGAAATACAGCGATAGTAATATATTTATTTTATAGGATTTTAACACCCACTGTCAACAATAGACAGATCTTCCAAACAAAAAATCAACAAGGATATTGTGACATTGAACAAAACTCTACATCAAATGGACATAGTTGATACTGACAGAATGTCTCATCCAAAAGAAGCAAAATATACATTTTTTCCAAACACTTATCAATTCTTTTCAAAGATAGAACACATGGCAGGACACAAAACAAGTGTTAACAAATTCAAGAAAATTGAAATCATATCAAGCACCTTCTCAGATCATAATGGTTTGAAACTAGAAACCAATCTCAGGGGAAAAACTCAAAAACATTCAAATACATAGAGACTGAATAATGTCATTAAATAATAAATGGGTGGACAATGAGATCAAGGAAGAAGTCAAAAAGTACATGGAAACAACTGAAAGTGAACACACAACAATCCAAAACATATGGGACACAGCGAGGCCAGTCTTGAGAGGGAAGTTTATAGTAACACAGGCCTACCTAAAGAACATATAAAATTCTCAAATAAACAACCTAACCCTACATAGAAGAGAACTAGAGTAACAACAACAAAGACCAGAGAGAGTAAAGGAAAAAATAATCAAGATCAGAGCAGAGTTAAATGATATAGAAACTAAAAAAGAGTCCAAAGGATCAATGAATCCAGGAGATGGTTCTTTGCAAAGATAAACAAAATTGACAAACCTTTAACCAGACTCATCAAGAAAAAATAAAGAGAAGGGAACCAAATAAATAGAACCAGAAATGAAAAAGGACCACTAATAACTGATATCACACAAATGCAAAGGATCGTAAGGAATAACTACGAACAACTATATCACAAAAAATAGAACACCCTGGAAATAAAAGGCATACAGATGGGGAGCAGAGAAATAAAACTGTGTTTGTTAGCAGATGACATGAATGTCTACATAGAAAATCCAAAAGATTTGACAAAAAACTCCTGAAACTAATAAGCAATCATAGCATGGTTGCAGAATACAAGGTTAATATACAAAAGGCAAACACTTTCACATATACCACCAATGGACAAGTAGAACATGAAATTAAAAACCCAATACCATTTACATTAGCACTTCTGAACAAGAAAATACTTAGGTACAAATCTACCAACATATGTACAAAATGTATACGGGGAAAACTACAAAACTCTGATGAAGCTATCCAATAAAAACTAAATAAATATAAAATGATTCCATGTTCACTGGTAGAAGACTAAATATTGTTGAGATGTCAGTTGTTCCCAAATTAATCTATAGATTTAATTAAATCACAATATAAAGCCCAGTAAGTTATTTTGAAAATACTAACAAACCGACTCTAAGTTTATATGGAAACACAAAAGATCCTGAATAACCAACACGATAATGAAGAACAACAACTTTGGAGGACTGACATGACCTGACTTAATATACAGCTATAATAAGCAAAACAATGTGGTATTGGCGAGACAATAGACAAATAGATCAATGGAACAGAATAAATAGCCTATAAATGAGCTTTCATAAATGTGGTCAACATATCCTTTTACAAAGGAGCAAAGACAACACAGTGAAGCAAACATAGTCATTTCAACAAATGGTGCATGGAACCACCAGAGATCCATGTGCAAAAAAGGAATATAGACAGAGACCTTACATCCTTCAGAAAATTAATGCAAAATGGATCACAGGCCTAAACGTTAAATGCAAAATGATAAAATTCCTAGAGGAAAAATAAAAAAACCCAGAAGAACTTGGGTTTGGTGACTTTTTACATGCAACACAAAAATCATGATTCATCCAAGAAAGAACCAATAAGCTGCACTTCGCTAAAATTAAAAATTTCTTCTCTGTGAAAGATATTGTCAAGAGTATGAAAGACAAGTCATCCTGGTAGAAAATATTTGCAAAAGGCTCATCTAATGAAGGAGTAATCTAAACTATACAAAGAATGGTTAAAATTCAATAATAAGGGATGGGGGTAAAAGGCAAAAAAACTGTACTTGAACAACAGTAAAAAAATCAATAATAAGAAACAACTTGATTTTAAAATGAGCCATAGACCTTAACAGTCACCCTACCAAATAAGATATAAAGATGGTCAACAAGTATATACATAGATATTGTACATCATATGTCATCAATAAATTTCAAATTAGCCCTGGCTGGTATAACTCAGTGGATCGAGCATGGGCTGCAAACCAAGGGGTTGCCGGTTCGATCTCCAGTTGGGACACGTGCCTGGGTTGCAGGCCAGGTCCCCTGTGAGAGCCACATGAAAGGCAACCATACATTGATGTTTCTCTCCCTCCTTTTCCCTCCCTTCCCTTCTCTCTAAAAATAAATATTTTTTTAAAAAAACCTTTAAAAAGTTGCACCCATTTTAAAAAACAATAGAAAAAGAGAAATGAATTTCAAATTAAAATAACAATGGAATATCATCGCACACCTATTAGAATGGCCAGAATGCTGGCAAGACGTAGAACAACAGGAACTCTCATTTATTGCTGGTGGAAATGTAAAATAGAACAGCCACTTAGAAAACAGCTTGACAAATCTAAACATACTTTTAATAAACAACCTAGCGATCATACTCTTTGGTATTTACCAAAAGGATCTGGAAATGTATGTCTATACCAAAGCCTGCACACCATTATGTATAGCAGTTTTATTTATCATTACCAAAACCTGGAAGCAGCCAAGCTGTTCTTCAGTAGGTGATTGCATAAATAAACCTCCAGACTATGGAATACTGTTCAGTGCTAAAAATAAACTATCAAGCCACAGGAAAAACATGGGGGAAACTTAAATACAAACTATTAAGTTAAAGAATAGTCTGTAAAGGCTACATCCCATACAACATTCTGGAAAGGGCAAACTGGAAACAACAAAAGATCTCTGGTCACCAGAGAATGGCAGGGGGGGTAGGGGGATGAATAGTCAGAATGCATAAGTTTTTAGGACAGTGAAAATACTCTGTATGATACTGTAATGATGAACATATCATCATGCCATTTCTCCAAACCCATAGTAACACCAAGAGTAAACCTCAATGTAAATTATGGAGTGATAATGGTATGTCAATGCAGATTCATCACTTACAACAAATACACTACTCTGGTGGAGGATGCTGGTGATGGGAAAGCTATGCATGTGTGGGAGCTGGGGTTATAGGGGAAATCAATACATCTTTCACTCAGTTTTGCTGTGAACCTAAAACTGCTCTAAAAAATAGTCTACTCATACTAATGTTCAATGTTTATTTAATTGCATTACTATTCTCAAATACTGTTGACAAATTAAAAAGAGAACTTCTGTCTTAACCTTCTCTGCTTCCTAGTTCCCTCAGCCCAGCACCTATACACACGTTAATATTCCTACTAATACAATGTTATCCTATTGGTAAGGCAGTCCTGGATTTGTTGGGTGGCTAACCTACTCCACATCCCTGTACTCTTAACTCTCATACATAACCCTAAAAGATAATAGGGAAGTCACTGGGAAACATTTAAGTTCCGGAGAGTCAGATTACCTACAGATCTTGATTCCATGTCTGTAATAATTTTCTCTCCGTTTATGTCCTCTCTTTGCTTTCCCCTGACCTAAATGGAAGTTGTGAGGTACAAGATATAACTAGGTTTGAATAACACTGTGTGACTTTGACCTTGAACATAAATCTCATTCCCCCTCTGCTTTAAGAACAGTTTCCTCACCTGTAAAATGGGAATAATAGCAGTGTCTATTTCACAGGATGCTTATGAGGACTAAATGAGATAATTCAGTTAAAGGTTAGAGCAAGACGTGGCACATAATTAGGACAGAGTTATTTGACCCGTTCTCTGCTCCTTTTCATCTCTTCCCTCATAAATATTTGACTAGTCATTAGATACCCCAAATTAGTATCTATTAAAATATATTGCTGCTTTTCTAATTTCATTATATAGGAGGTCCCACCTAGCCAGTGCTGAGCTTGGTGTCCTTCATATGAGATCATTTGTTGTCAATCCTTTCACTGTACCCCACTGTTACCTGTATCCATGCAGTTCACCTCTTTTGAAGCTCTGAAGTTATAAAACATCTCCAGGAAATCCACTTGGGATCAAACTCAAAGGGAAGGTTACGTCACCTCAGGGAATTCTGCTTTAATTCAAGAAAACCACAGGGAGTGAAAGTGCATCTATTAATGGGTCCCACTGAGCCAGAGACAGTGTTCAAGATGATTTTAGTTAAGGCCAGAGGTGCTATCCTGCCCCAACCCAACTTTGAATCCCCCAAAGCAAATGATTTCCAGGCCTGCCTCACCCCTTCTTCTCTTACACACCTAGTGTCGGTCCCACCTCTTCTGAATGTCCTGGGATCTCTCAGAATCATTCTGACCCTCAAAGAGCAGACAAGGCTATATAATTACAAAACGGGCACTAACTACCCAAGCCAGTATGAGAAATAATTTGGAGACATTTTCTGTTATGAGACCGACCAGTCGCCAGGCAATCGGTACATTTCTCCTATGCCAAAGCACCTCAGTCAGAAACACAGCCAAAGTAACTGCACCTACCATGTTAATCCAGTTACTTCAGTCATTCAAACAATCAAATTATCTCAGTTGTGGTGAAATCTGGTTGATGTTATGGCAATTAAGTCTTATACCCCCTTCCAAATCAGTCACAGAAACTGGGACTCTGTATTCCCCTCAGTAGTTAAACTTTTCAAATCTAATTGTTTGCTTTAAACCACACTAGAATAAGGAACCAGTAATAAACATGCCTTTTTCCTGGGTCAGCACCAACTACATGCCTAACCAGGTAAATTGCTTGGCACTAGTATTCCCAACTTAGAAAAAAAGTTATTAAAACATTAAGAACAGAGTAATTAAGATAATTGAGATAATAACAATGAACCTGACTCTCTCTCTGCTTTGAGGAGTAGCGATACATCAACGCTTGCTTTCCGCCCCCTGGGCAATGGCTAACCTGGCCACGCCAGCTTCAGTTATCAGACCTCAATTTCTGCTTTAAGAATAGACAAAAATCGGGTCCAATAATAAGTACAAGTGTTATGGGAGAAATCAATGTTTGCTAATGCTTTCAGATCTTGATTGAAAACTGCCTGGGGAAGAAGATTTTTTAATAATTATGTTTGCATTCTGTTCACATAAATTCACTCAGTTTTCAGTGTGATTCAGGTTCGGCTCACCCTCAATTTGTCTATTACATTCTACCTTGAGAAATGTCTTGTGAAAGCATGTTTAGGGTGTTGTTTTGTTAGTATTACTATTTTTTTTTACAAATTAGGTTTTAAGAATTCTTTTTCCTAAAAGATAAAAATTTGTAATTGAACATTAGTTGACAGCATCCTGTTAAAACTGTATAGCCTGTCTCCAGACAAGGTAGTTTTAGGCAGCTACAGCTGACATCCCTGAAAACACGGATAGACAACCTAATGAAAGCACAAATAGATGTGGACCAGGACTGCTATGATAAGCTCAGCCAACTGTGCAATTAACACATTTTTTAAAAGAGCCAATTTTTACTAAATGCCAATGGAGCTTTCATTTTAAATCATTTGTTTAATTTCATGTGCAAATTATGGAGATGCACTTGTTTCCAAACTATTGAAACAGATTTTGGAGCCATGTTGTTTGAAGTGACTATAGTTCAGAAACATCTCTTTTCAATTAGCTCTGAAACCTCTTTCAACAGCCTTTCATAAATAGGCCAACATCAATGGCGTGCTCGGATTCAGTGCGAATCTCTAATGGAAATGCACAATGGGCCTTGCGCCATGCCTGCAGGGGCAAACATCTTCCATTTCAGACAGATTCAATGAGAAGTTTTGCCAGCTATTCTAGGTCTCACTTTTTGGTCTCAGGTTTAGCTCATCGCTAATCAATGCCTGTGCTTTTTAATTACATTGTACAGTCAGTGATGATTTGTCACTCGTGAAACCTGGACTGTCTTCTGAGCTATTACTGATGTAAACAACTGCAAAGGCATGGTAACCTTAACTGCCAGGACCCCACACCGAAAAAGGGAGACATTCTCCCAATAAAAGGCAATGCTAAGTTTAGGAAAAAGTAAAGAAAGGCAATGCCCTTACATTTAAGTTGACCTAAATACTAGAGGCCTGTCTTTTCACTGTCCAAAATCCTGGCCTAGAAATCGTTGCCCACCAAAGAGTTTATACAACTTTTGTATCTCCTACAGCACTTACTCATCTGGGTGATATTGGACACTCAGAAAATAGCTATTGATTGATAGGAACAAGCTTTATCATTTTTATATTGACATTTCCCTCTGGTACATAAAAGAGAAATTCTGTAATTGACTTTACGTTCCAATAACTAGGAATGCAATGCTGCTAGAGCATACAAATCTTATTTTTAATACATAAAAACTCTACAATCTGTGGTAGACATCAATATATTCATCAATGCAGTATGGGTAATAATAAATAAGAACAAATATTTAACCAACTAGAATGGACAACAATTAGTATGCCATATCAGTACTTATATCAACCCTGTCCAGAAAAACAGGTCATTGATGCTAAACCCCCCAAAAAACAAAGACCAAAAATCTTTGGGAATACCAAGAAATGTAAAGCTAAATTCTACAATCTCTCACTACTATCTGTTTTCATTTTTTATCTCTATTTTGAAGTACTTCTGTCAAACTGTACTGTGATACAGATGCTAAACTATAGCTGCAAAAGCAACTGAGAAATGAAAGTTCTCCATTCATTTAGATTCTGTACCTCAAAGAGATTTAACCCTATTGCTCCTGATGATAGAAATAAGAGGATTCCCTAGTTATATATTAATATAATGGGTAAGAGAAGCAAGATATTAGTGTATACACACCTAACATAAAATTAATTAGGATATGGTCTGTTTCATAGAAGTGAAAGTAATAGATACTTTTTACACTTGCAAAATATACATTAGTGTGCTCTTAGAATCCTTTAAACAGAAAGAATGTGTAGTGCCTTTAAAATATGCTGTTCCAGTAAACACTAGAGCACAGGTGGCAAACACAAAGCCCGCGGGCCTAATCTGGCCACCCCTTTTTCATGTGGCCGGCACCTTGTTTCTACCCTACAGCAGTACTGAGCTCCTCACCCCTAGTTAAGGACTAGTTACATTTATACAGTCCTGAAATTACATTCGGCCCTTTGAAGGCAACTGCGAGGCTGACGTGACCCCTGCTGAAAATGAGTTTGATACTTTGCACTAGAGGCATTCTCATTAAAGTTCAGAAGAAAGACAAAGAAATCTATTAGCTCACCTCACCCAAAAATTGCAGCCAATAAAATAAAGAATGCTACTGTGCATTTGCCTAAATCCACATATCAGCTTACTGTATGCAAATGAAATATGAAGTAGGAGGGTGGGGGATCCCAGAATGAAGTGGAGGTGTGACAAAACAGCCCAGCTGTATCACAAATGTATGATATAACACCAGTGTAGAGCCGAGGAATGAAAGTACTGACCTGAGCAACGTTGAGATGACTGCACACATAAAGCTGAAGAAAAATGGAACTGTCTGTAAGTGCTGTATTCTAGCTACAAAGTTGTTTCCTACAGGTTATGGGTTAAAAACTCTGAAACCACTATAGATGGACACTGGCACTGCACAAATAAGAAAATGGATAGTGGATGGGGGGATCCAGGTTTCTTACTGAAAGACTGTGAGTGTACAGATAACAAGAAACTGAGGCTAGACTGAACCATGTGTTACTGGATTAGAACTGAAAGCATCAGTATGACCTCATGGTTAGCTTAATGAAACTTGTACATATACCTAAAAATAATTATAAAAATAAAAAGTATAATTATATAATTAGTAATTATATATTTTAAATATATGCATATATACCCAGGTTAGTGTACACGCACACACATATATTTCTTTTGTTCTGCCAGCTGAGAGGATATAGAAACAATGACTCCCCAATAGCAATGAGCACACCCAGCACTCAAATCCTGGTTTCTAATACCACTCTACCATAAAAGAAAATGGTGCTCCTAAGAGAAATGACTGATTCTATGATTGGGGAAAGGAATGCATGAGATGAGCCTGGAGCATTTTATACTATTGGAAAGTAAGGAAGGCTCAACAAACAAAATGAGTGGGGAATGCCAAAGGGAAACGGGAGCCAATAGAAAGAGCTCCTAATGGCCAAAATTGGAAAAATCTGAACAACAAATAAATGACATTATATTGGGTTATAACCCATGGATATATGATATCCACTGATCCATACAGATATGAATAAATCATTGGATAAATGAGTACATGGAAAGAAATATCTGAAGAGAAAAATTCCAAATAATTTATGTAGATATTTTCTCCCTCAAGGAGTTAGAACATGACTCCCAAGAACTTAAGTGTTAGCTGTACATAGTGACTTTCTTCCAAAGATTATAGTATGGAAATGAAGGCTGAGGAGTAACTTCAGACAGGAAGAATCCGATAAACATTACCTTGGCAGGAGATCAAGATCCACATAAAAAGTGTTGTCACATTATTAGTATGTATCCTTGATATACAATGAAATAGGACATTACCACTGTGTTCTTTCTCCCAAAAACCCATAACCTCATTCTAATCATGACCCCCAAAATCAGATAAACTTAAATTGAGGAACATTCTACAAAATACCCGACCAGTACTGCTAAAAACTGTCACGGGTATCAAAAATAGAATATGAAAAACTGTTACATCCAGAGGAGCCTAAGGAGACATGATGGCCAAATATAATGTAGTACTCTAGACAAAATCCTGGAAGAGAAAAAGACATAAGGTAAAAACCAAACAAAATTGAATAAAGTGTAGTCTTTAGTTAGTAATAATGTGTAACTATTGGTTTATTAGTTGTAACAAATGTACCCTACTTAAGTAAGAAATCAAAGTGAGTTCAAAATCTATGGGGAATCCCTGTACTATCTTTGCAACCTTTATGTAATAAACTATTTTAAAAGTTTGTGGGGTTTTTTTAAAGGATGAATATTTAGCTAATCTCCAAGTGGAGATGTCCTTTCTAAGGACAATGCCAGATTAATAGATTTGACCACACAAAACTTAATGTCTCATAATACAATGAAAAGGAAAATTATTAACTGGGAAGAAATTGTTTCCAACAAATCCTTTAGAAAAAATGCTTTTAAATCAATAAAATCAATTTTAAAAGCAACTCCATGACCTAGTAGTTCTCAAAAGAAATGCAAAACTCCACAAAGTATAGAAAAAATGTTCAAACTTACTAAATAAAGATATGTAAATAAAATCAAAATGAGCTAGTGTGAATAATGGTTTTAAAAAATAACAATATCCCACATAGTGAAAAAAAATAGGTACAATTGTAGGTACAATTCTAGGTGAGCATAAAATTTACTTTGTACAAACAAAATTTGGCCTCTATGTGTATATAGAGGCTTTGACATAGAAAATCTACTTAAGAAATTTGTCATAAGGAGGCAATATTGGATACAAAAGCATATTTATCAGTCAAGATATCTAATAATAGGGATTTAATAAAAAAATTAATATATGAAACACAAAACTGGGCAACTAATAAAAATCAATAATAGACGATTCTTTTAAAAATATAGAACCATTTATAACGTATAAGAAATAAAAGCAATTAACTTATTTTTTAAAATATGCACATGTAAGCAAAAGCAAACAAAAACCCACACTAAACCGTGGTTTCTTATGGGAAGTAGAATTGAACATGGGGCAGGACAGGGAGATTTTTATTTTCCTAATATTTTTAAAAGCAGCTATGTGTTGCTTTATGATTTTAACTAATAAAAGTGTTATTTTTATAAGTTTAGTTTCAAAAAAGTACTATCTGAGAAATCCCAGTATGTGTGTGTATGTGCATATCTATATCTATATCTATATCTATATATATATATATATAAATCTACACCAAAATTGTTAACAATATTTACTGCTAAGTGTAGGATTACTGAAGATTTTGGTTTTTTGTTGTTTTCTGAAATATCCAAGTTTTAAGAAAATAAATGGATTGCATAAATAGTTTTTGTTAAAAAATTGAGAACATAATATCATATAAAAATCTTTTAAAAATGCAAAACCAATTTCTAAATAGTTATTTTAATGAGATCTAGAGTACTAAAATTATACTTAGAAAATTAAATCTCATTTTATTTTGCTACATGCATTCACTTATTCAATTATTTATTAATCAAGCTCTGAATGAAAGACAATATTTAAAAACAGACCAAGACACTTGAGATAAAGAGAAATACACAATTAAAGTTTAAAAATCTCAGAAAAGCCCAGAGTAGAAAAACTTTCCTTTACAAGTCTAAATTTTTTTTTTTTTGGTTTTTAAGAGGCTTTAAATTCTTGCAATTAAACTTGAACCATAGCTATATAAGTGTAACATAACTAACCATCATAATTTACTATTAACATTAACAAAACTAATGTTTTTAAATTACTCCTCATTCATGGAACAAAATAGGCAAGGTAGAGTGAACTGAACTGACTAAATCTAACGTCATAAAAATAAAACCCTTAGAGACCAGTGAACTCAAGGGCCAGATAGCAGAATCGTCTGTACGGCTTTAAAGACAAGCACACAAAGAGCAGAGTGCTGAGGAACCAGAGTCCTAGTTGCAGGTCCCAAACACACACACTTGTTTTAAAGCTTCATAGATTAGTCTGATATCCACCCCAACATTGTGAACCTGGCTCCAAATAATAGACTTGATGTGCTTGAGCCTGAATTACTCACGGAGAGAACTACGGAAACATGAGTTTATTAATGGTTACTTATCTAGCTCCCAATTGCATACTCTTAGGTATTAAGTAAATGTGAAATTTTTGAGGGTTGCTTAGTTTGTACCACACATTGAGCTGGCTCTTTATCCAAAATTCACAATCTTCCAAAAGCACCTGTGTACTGTAATAAATTTGCTTTCTTTAAAAAAGAACTTAGATGTATTTAATCGTTTCAATATAGTATACCTGGATTTGAATTACTACAATTAGAGAGCCTACAGAATTTCTAAGGCTATTAAAGGTGATAGTTGGTCAAGATGCCCACCAGGTTAAAGCAGAAAGAGTAAGGGAGCTGACAGCAGGGCAAGGGAGTGGTCGAAGAACATGTATGAAAGACTCATGGACATGGACAACTGGGTGGGGATGGACTGAGGGACCAGGGGTGGGGTGGGTCAGAAGAGGCCAATAGGGGGGAAAATGGGACAACTGTAGTAGAATAAACAAGAATAAAATTTTAAAAAATGATACAAGAACCTCTGGAAGTTACAACCCTATAATGTCTTAATATAATAGTACCAGATTTTTTAAGTGGAACCAATTTATAATCTACAGGATTTTTCTAAGTCCAGTGGCCTCTCCCAAACTCAAAAATCCAGCAAAATATAGCAACCTTATCTAAGTTGAATAGCTTCTAAAAAGTGCCTAATGTGATTTTCTTTAAGGAAAGTGCAGCTGTGTTTATAAAACAGGCAGTAGTGGAAGTCACTTGGAATTCACTGCTTTGCCCAAGTTTCATGTGAGGAAATTCTCCTATTGAGTGTTACCTTTCTTTGAATGGGATAAGAATTTAGGTCCTGCCTGTTGGTGGAGGTCCAAACATAAGGCTGTGTCTAATCAGCATTTCAATGGTGGCTGAAATCACACCTCTGATGGTAGCTAGTAGGAGCACAGGGCAGTTTGCTCCCAAAGAACATTAAAAAATATATGATGCTGCCCTGGCTAGTATAGCTCAACGGATTGAGTGCGGGCCTGCACACCGAACAACCACAGTTCAATTCCCAGTCAGGGCACATACCTGGGTTGCGGGCCCGTTCCCAGTAGGGGATGCACGAAAGGCAACCACACATTGATATCTCTCTCCCTCTCTCCTTCCCTTCCCCTCTAAAGATAAATAAATAAAATCTTTAAAATATATATATATATATATATATATATATATATATATATATATATATATATGCTTTTCCCCCAAAGCCATTGTTGCCTTTTATTCAGCTTCTTGCTCTTGGCGTATTTCAAAGAAAGCTACAAAATGAGCTGATTTCCACATACAATTTTGGTCTCCTTATCATCAAATTCTCCCATCAGGGCCTTCGAGGCATGGCTGCAGGAGCTCCGGACTTCAGTCCTCTCCCTACAATGAATTAATTATATGAGCTTGGACACACCTGGACATCAATTTCCTTATCTGCAAAGTGAACGTTGCAAACTGAATGATTTCTAATTTTTCTTTCAGTTTTATGTCTCTTCAGTTTCAAAATGAATGAGCTTAGTGTATTTAACAGACAAAATCAATTTTTTAATAACCTGATTAAATCGCTGAACTGAGGCACATTATTTCATAGACTTAGGAGTGTTACAGCCTTAGAAAAGTGTATTAGTCAACTATTGCTTTTCTAATGACTGCATAACAAACCAACCCAAAAATCAGTGGCTTGAACAATTATTTATTATCTCACTCATACGCAGTTGACTGGGAAAGCTCTGTTTCTCCCTCCAGAATGTGGGTGGCTGGGGCAACTCTGCTCTGTATGTCTCATTCTGAGGTCCAAGTTGGAAAGGTGGCAAATACCTAGAGCATGTTCTATTAACACAAAAGTCTGGAGCTCCCAAAGTGGGCAGGTGGACAGACCAATGACTCCTAGAGCCATCTGTTCAAAACTAGCAGATTGCCACTTCTGTCTACTCCCACTAGTCAAAGCCAGTTCATGGCCAAGATTAGCGTGAATAAGGCAAGGAAGCAGACTTCTTCCACTGAGGCTAAAAGTGAGGAAAATAGCAAGTACTTATGAAAAAAATCTAACTTACCACAATGACAGACATCCCAAAGAGGAAGGATTTCATGGATGCACCTTTCTAGGTGACTTAATTCAGGGGATAATTGTCATTCACTCAAATATTTTGGAGGACCTTCTATGTGCCAGGCAGTATTCTGGGAGTACAAGGACTTGCTGGTACATCACATTGGAGGGGAAAGGAAAAGCATAAATAGAGAAGATAACTTCCAGGTTTTAAGCTTGGATGATGATGGTACCATTTGCTAAAATGAAGACTCAGAAAGAAGCTGATTTGGGGTAGGAAATCACTGGATCTGTTTGGGACTTTGACAAACATACCAGTCTTCACACTTTACAAAGTGCTACCACGTACATCTTGCCTTAATTCATTTTCATCTTAACAAGGTAGGATGGGTAATAAGGTGTTTTAGTTTTCTATTGCTGCTTTAATTAGAACAAATTCATCAGCTTAAAGCAATACAAATTTATTACTCACACTTTACTTAAGTCAGGACTCCAGATATAAGTTAAACAGGTCCTCTGAAATCAAGATGTCAGGCAGCTAGCTGCACATCTTCATCTGAGGTTCCAGTCCTGTTCCAAGCCCAATGATTGTTGGCAAAATTCATTTCCTTCCAAATGGGGGATGGAGGTGCTTAGTTTCTTGATTGGTCAGGATCACTCTAAGCTTTTAGAAGCCACATGTCCCCATTAAGAGATCATAACATAACTGTTTGCTTTCTTCCACCAAGCCAGCAGAAACTCTCATTTCTTCTCACTGGCTAAGAAAACTCTATGTGTTTAAAGGGCTAGTGTGATTATATTAGGTCCACCTATATCATCGCTATATTTTAAGTTCAACTGACTTAGGACTTTCATTCCATCTGCAAAATGCCTTCCTAGCAGGCATGTTTGGTACCTAGATTCATGTCTGATTGAATAACCAGATGATAGGAATCTTGGAGGTGCCATCTTTAGAATTCTGTCTACTGTATAAGCCCATTTTGCAGATGATACAACTGAACCTTGGTTAAATTGATCGACATCATAAAGCCTGTCTAGTGACCAGGCAGCTATCTGACTTGGGTCTTGTGATTCAGGCCAGGGCTACTTGTGCCACATCAGGCCTCCTCTCTTCCTCCTGCAATAATTCCTGCCACACAATGACCACTTCCATCCTTGAAGTATAAATAGTACTGCACCCTTCACAATTGTAATTGCTTTATTGTTTACATCTTCATGTGTCATGTCTCACACAGCACTTAATAAGCACTTGCTACAGGAATTAACCAAAGCAGGGAGATTTGTTCCATGTATTTAGAGAATCATGACTGTATACATCTTATGTTTGCATTTACTATTGAAAGTTTGCATGGCCTAAAAAAAAACCCAGCATACTGAGAGACCAGCCTGTTAAAGTGGTGATGATGTTAATAATATTACCTTAAAAAAGGACTTCCATTATCAAACACTCTTGAGAAACACTGAATTAAGCAAAATTAATCCAGTAATGCAAGGCCTTTTAAAGCCTTTAATATGCTAATATGTGTTTGGAGTGTTATGCTGTGATTTATAAGAAATACATATTATATATCTGTATACATGTATATGTATAAATATATATATATGTATATATATATTTGGTTATTCATATAACTGAAATATGAGGTCTGTCCAAAAAAAAGTCAGCCACTGTTAATATAATGAAAATGATTTGGGCAGCATTGATGTAACATGTCAGCCAAGGAGTGTGGACTGGAATACACATGTGTGAACAATGACAACTTCACTGTACTAGTCGGTGGGATTGGTAGACACTATTGAGTGAGCATGTGTACTGTGTGGCTGTCACATTCAAAATTACTGAGTGAGTAGAGCAATGAATCTGCATCAAATTTTGCATTAAGCTTGAATGTTCCTCTAGAAACTATTCAGATGATTCAGAATGCTTTTGGGGACAATGCTATAAGTGCAATGCAAATAAAAATGCAACACAAAAGCTTCAAAAATCATTGAGAGTCTGTTGACAATGATCCACGTTCTGGAAGGCTTGTAAGAAGTAGAACACCTGAGAATGTTGACTGTGTACAGGTTGCAATCAACAAAGACCAGTGAACTAGAAACTGACCTGGGGATTCCAAAAATTACTGGCTTTCCCCAAAACTAAACTCACCTTTGAAAAGGAAGAGATTTCAGACCATTGATGAGATTCAGCAAAACATGATGGGGCAGCTGTGTGATGTCCCCAGGTCCTATAAGGGGACTGAGGCATCATTGTCCTATGTACAATGTTTCTTGTATCTTGTACCTTCTTCAATAAATATCTCTATTTTACATATTGCATGGCTCGATACTTTATGGACACACCTCATATATTTCTCAAATATATTTGGTCTGCATCCACAGTTCTTTGGTTCATAGCTCCCAAACCCCTTAGAATTTCCTAAGTGACAAGAGCTACAATGCTATCTCTTGTTATGTTAAGGATGACTTTAGGACCCCACCCAAGAGTGTTGCTTGCCATAGGAGACAACCATGTATTTAGAGAATTGGAACTTTCAGTCTCACTAAAAGTGAGAGGGGAGAAGGACTTGAGATTGAAACAATCCCCAACGGCCAATAAGTTAGTCAATCATGACTACGTATTGAAATCTGCAGAAAACCCCAAAAGGACAGCTCATTCGCACTTTTTTCCCCAGGAGCTTCCAGGCTGAGGAACTGGAATGTTTCCAGCTGACACCTTGACAGTCCCAACCACCACAAGGACCTCACCCTATTTATCTCTTCATCTGGCTGTTGGTTTGTGTCCTTGAATACCCTTTGTAATACATCAGTAACCTAGTGAGTCAGTGGGTTTTCTGAGTTCTGTGAGCTGTTCTAGCAAATTATTTGAACCCAAGAAAGGGGTTATGGGAACTTCTGATTTTGAGTAGGTTGGTCACAAGTACAGGTAACAACCTGGGCTTGCCAAGTTGAGAGTGGTCCTGCTGGATGAGCACTCTGGAATCTGATTCAATTTCTGTGTAGACAGTGTCAGCATTGCATTGAATGCCCCCCTCCTCACACACACACACACACTAAAATCAATTCTCAGAAAACTTATGGAGCTAAAGAAGGGAGACAAAAGGTACTAAATTTGATAGAGAGCCCCTTTTCTATCAAGCATCCCAAGGTGCCAATGCTCCACAAAACACTAACTTAACTAAAACCTTTCCACTTCCCTTCCACTTATTAGTCAAGAGGTTCCCTTTACATCACTAGATTTTGTTGTGATGGTTATAGGTAGAAATGGTAAGCCCATTCTACCCCGAGGAACTTTTCGTGCCCTCATAGTGACCAGTGACAAAGTGTTATAGCCAACCTCATGGCATCTAGTAATAGGTGTGACATAAATAACCAAAGAGAAAATTCATTAAAACTGAGACTCATTGTATTAGGCCTTATAGAATATATTCAGGAAATGAACCTAGACAGAACACAAGGTCTAAAACATTTCCTTTACATGATTGAGGAAAGAATATATTGGGGGGAGAAGAAAAAGGCCTGTAGCACAGACATAACTTTTCATGTCAGAGGACCTTAGAGGAATATCAAAGTGAATATTTAATTCACCCAAGATAACTAACCTAAAAGACCTAAAACATTAAATCTACATCAATTCCCAACACTTGGTGATAAATCTATGGCTGGACATAAAAAAGATGACATGTCTAACTCATACCAGGTGTGTCAGTTTCCAGTTTACAAAGTACTTAAAGGAAACCTGGGAATCTATCACAGGTGACCCCCAAAATACACGGAATGCTGGGCAGCTATTTTCACTCAGATTTTCATATTAACAGGCATGATCATACCATTATTTTCTCCTTGATCCAAACAGATGAACCAAGCAATGACAACAAATACGAAAGTCATTGTTTCAACGATTAATATTTTTTCAAATATCTGCATCTTTCTCTGGTGTTCTTTTGACTTCTCTTTCTTGTCATCAGGAAATATTGCACATGGCTTGTTGCTAGAGAAGAAGCCCAACAGACTCACATAAGTCTTGCTGGAGCTCATGGCAAGAGCTCAACTAACAAATCACTGGAAAATTATCACCAAATGGCCAGCTCACTGGGCTGCCAGTGGACACAGCATCATGTCTTATTGTTTACACACCTGTCTTGGGAGCTTCAGTAAGACCAACACCAAAACTGTAAGCCTTTTAATTACTATCATGTAACAATTAGAAACTTAGTAGTGGGGGAAGTGGGGAGATACTAGGTTTTCTTTTAGGTAATAACGCATTATCTTGTGCTTGCCCATTTCTTTTTCCACATTCTCCTCTGATCTTCAGTGCCTGGTCAAAGAGGCCATCATCTTCCTCCTGGGAACTAAGTTATTTCTCTGTTCAGGGGAGATTTTAAACAGCAACAAATTAAACAAACATTTCTTGTGTTCTTGGCACTCTTTTTCCCAAACACGCTGTGATCGATCTAGAGATAGTTACCTTGAAAATATCAGCTCTAGAAATGAGCACAGAAAAGATTTCCTCCCATATTTTCAAAGAAATAATCAAGGAAGAAGTATATTAATGTTCAGGAATATAATCATATTCTCAAATAGGTTCCCAGTAGGAAAGTTGGCCTGATCAGAAGTTCTATATTCTTTTAAAAATTGTCCAACTTAAAAAACTTATATATTTGGTTTGTACAATTATTTATCCATTTATTCAGTGAATAGTTTATCACATGCTTAACCTGTAAAAACACT